>JAHBCN010003466.1:0-74683 GCA_019359885.1 Listronotus oregonensis | reverse complement strand
AATTAAGTCATTGTTTTGGATTTGAGGGTTATGGTTTTCCGACAATGGGCTCTTTATTGTCGGGAAGGGGGCCTTTGTCCAGGTGGCAGGTCATCACTATTTGGGTGTTTTTTTTCTTCGAACACCTGGTTGCAGTCTGCAGCTAATTTCTCGATATTGGGCGATGTTGCCAGATTGCTGTCGAAAACATCGCCTGTTTGTTTTGAATTTTTGTGATGGTTTTTGTACCTTTTTTTTTTTGGGTTTTTTTGGCTTGCTAGGATTTTCATTTGATTTTTCCTCCAGAATATGAACTTTTGATTTCAATACCTCAAAATTTTTTTTCCAATAAGGCGTACTGGTGCTGCATCTGCAGGATAATTTGTCTTAATTGGGATATAGTTGTTGCACAATCCATTTAAAGGTTAGAAGCGACTTTATGGTGACACGATGCTGATTTAAGCAAGGCCGCTTGATTTAAACACGACGGGTGAAACGGATCAAAGCACTTTTTACAAAACAGGGGGTTCCCCCCCAGTGACGCACTTTATCTCATTAATTTACGACTTTGAGGGGGTTTTTCTGCCTTCTTTTCGCCGCCATTTTGGCTTTTTTGTTTGTATTCTGCGCAAGGCTTTTTAATTTAAAAAACCAAACTGTTAGAAAAGCCCCGTGAAGGGCAAAAGATCATTTTGAAAAAGTCAATGGGGAAATTTGTTCTTGAGGGGGGGTTTTGGAACCCCCCCCCTTGGATATCGAAAAAGCCAAAGGGCATTATGGTTGCCGTAGGCTATTACTGTCGTAAACCGATAATTACTAATTCCTCCCTGATGTAGTGGCAAAAAAGAGAGGAAGTAACTACACAGGGGATGCTAAATAAACTACAAAGGCTTGCTTATCCAGAAATTACAGGGGCGATGAGCACTACCTCTACCGCAATGCTGTGCCGGCTGCCTCTCAATTTGTGCGTAAGAAGAGAAACCTTAGTAAGTGCCGTAAGAGTAATACAGACACGTAAATTGAGGTCAGAAAACCTGACTGGTCACCTTAGAATATTGAAAAGTATTCAAACTAAACTGTGACTAAACCCACAGACACAATTCCAGTGGTGTGCGATATCACAACTGGAGCATGGTTCGCTGATCTGGTATACGGACAGATCCATAGGAAAATCTTTCCCCATCTTATAAGCTAAAATATATGCAATCGACAACTGTGAAGCCGAATGTGCCAAAAAGAGCCTACGAGGAGCAAGTATCTACATACTATCGGACAGTCAGATCGCCTTAAAGACTTTAACTTTATGCTGCTTTAACTCACGGCTTTTCTGGAAATGCCGACAATCGCTTAATTAACTGGCCACAAATAACAGAGTTACTCTAATGTGGGTACCAGGACATGAGGGCGTGGAGGGCAATCAATTTGTCCGACCAACTAGCTAAAGAAGGTGCACAGGCTCCATTATACGGACAAGAATCTTTTTGCGGTACAACTAGAGGTTACCTATTGAAAAAACTTAGAAAATGGGAAAAGAGGCACGCCAAAGGCTAAAATAACTAGAAGGAAAATTTTGGACTCGCAAAAGCATTTAAAAACTCCCCCCCTCCCGTAACGTTTTCCACTTCGCGAAAAAGTTTGGAAATTGAGAGGCTCAACTAATATAGGGTGTTCACAAAAGATCTTTTTAGGTCGAAGTGGGAGTAGGGCTATGATAAGCCGAGCGACCCCATTCACTACAATACAACCTTTCTTTTTTCCATTTCTATTTTTTACCATTGCACATGCCAGCTTTATAACACGCTTGATATGTTTAGTCGATTTGACCTTGGTAAGTATCTTCTTGACTAACGCCGTGTGGTAACAAGAAATGCATGTACAGGGTGAAAAAAGTTATAAAATTAAAATATAGCACTTGTTTAGTGTTTATGCGCAGAATATGTAAAGATTGTTTGTTTGGTTTCAATTATATCACTGAGAACGAAAGATTCTGAAGATTACTTGTAGACAATGAAAAAAATTACAAAGTTTTGCGATCGTCTCTAATCTAAATGTCGTTAAATGGTGTAGATCTGTTTTACTGATCTGTTTAATTTTGCTACTTTATATTTCTCTAGCTGGAGAGAAATTTTATAATGTAATATTTTTGCAGATATTTGGTGATCCCTAGATACATAAGTTTCTAATTTCTTTCGTCTTTCAATATGTTGGCGATCTAGCTTAAAAATGTTTATTAGACATTTAATTAAGAGGATTAAAATCTAAAAACATAATTTTATAAATAAAAAATACTATACATTACATGAAATAATATGCCAAAATTAAAAAAACTTGTAATAAAATAATATATAAAATATAACAAGAAAATTTAAACAGTTATTTGACAAAGTTAATTGGTAAAAAAAAAAATAGGACATAAAGAACGTTAATAATTTTATTTAATTTAAGGAAAAATATCTGTGAGTATATTTTCTAAAATAAATATTTTTTTAAAATATGTCTTTTAACCTGTTTTGTGTTTTGGAATTGTATTTAAAACTTATTCACTTTATTATGTATAAGTCCATTTTTAACCATAAAGATGCTCCAAGCATGTAACAGCAGCACTTAATGACACCGTGCGCCCTGGGTTTCCTTTATCAACATACATAGTAAGATTTAAATTAAAATTTTATGGCATTAAAACAAAAAATATATATAAAAAGCATTAAAATCGCCTTAAATTTTAATATTTTCCAACCTGTTAATTAAATGATGATTATAATTCATGATTTTGAGGATTTATTTTTTTAATGGTAGTGCTTTATTATGAACCCCTGTTAAGCTTCGTAATAATCTGTTAACTCATTCATATATTAACAGCTATTGAAAGTTATCGTATTAAAGTACTTTTTTACATTGGAAAAAAATTAATATCTGTAATAATAAAATTCTTAGTTTTGAATGGTATTGCACCAAAGCAAATTCATGAAAGATTGTTAAAAGTATATAAGTCCCCCTTTCCTTTAGTTAGAACAGTAAAAAGATGGGTTGCTGAATTAAAACGTGGCCGTCTTGAAGGCAATTCTCCTAAAAACTTCCAAACAGTGCGTCAACAGCGGAAATCATAGAGAAAATACAGCATATGGTTTTGTAAGATTAACTGAAAGAGACTTAGTAGAAGTGATATGCATTTCATTAGGCAGTGTAAGCAATATTTTGGCTAAAGTTTGGGGTTTTAGATAGCTTTGTAGAATTCCGTATGAAAAAATTTGGTTAACAAAAAAAAACATTTTTCATCAAGTGCAAATTGTTACAACATACAGCACGTACTCGTATTCGCCAGATTTGAGTCGCTTTGACTTCTGGCTGTTTCTACATGTCATAAAATGGAGGCGTAGAAAACGAATTTTATTAACCGAAGAGGTAATAGCAGTCGGGGAAGCATATTTCTAAAATCTTCCGAATTCTAACTTCGGGGATGGAATCCATAAATTAACGGATCACTAGAATATGGTGTTGAAGCTTAGGGAAATTATTATGAATAGAATAATGTATTCCAAACCATAAAATTGTGTTTATCATATTTAACGACAGAACCTATTGGATAACCCGGTACTTATAAACAAGTTTTTAAGATTACCACAAAGAGAAGACGAAAACAATCACGTTGTAGTTATAATGAGTACCGAAGCAAAATAACTTTATAATCTTTGCTAATGTTGGGCCTTAAAGCTTTTGCTATTTACGAGGCATTGCAACAGGCTTCATCAAAATTGTTTGGTCTTGGAAAAAGCTTTAGTAAATTAAGCACTCTGAGCTGTTAATTAAGACGTTTTGTTTGAGGTTTTTAATGATAAGGTTTTGCCTCAAGTATTTAAATTTTATTTTTTACCGGAAATATAATCTGTATGCTTTTGTTAATTATTTAATTAAGTTAGTAAACAGTTTTATGCAAATTTTAATTTTAATATAACATTCTGGGATTTTATAAAGTATGCTTTAATATGTGTAGACCTGGTCTCATAGCAAATAATATCATTGGATGGTAACCTTCGGTTTGTACATTTTTTAAATCGAAGTTTTTCTGTTTACTGTAAAGTGCCTTTGTTTTATGCTAAGTGCATCTTACCGGCCAGGCTAGATTGCTCGACTTGTATTTAAGAAAAAAAAGTTCTGTTTTTTTTTAATTGCTGTATCTACGTAAGAACTTGCATAATACCGATTTCTAAAGATGTGTTGTGCGAAACTAATAATATGTAGGTTTAAAATATAAGGACTTAGTAAATTTTTTAACGATTTTTTGTGCGAAACTTAAATTTTATCCACTATTATCCAGTATTAAAATTCTCTTAGCGACGAGCGTCTGCTTAATGAAAAATGTATTAAACAAAAAAATATATATCTCCTTGTTTGTATATGTGTCTCTTTGTTCTAAATCAATAGCCTTGATTACACCGCGAGGATCAATTAGGTACGTGGACTAAATCAAGAACTTATTTTTTTAGGTACACAAGTGTTTACGCCAACTTAATTTGTGGATGAATTTTATTTAGGTTTAATTTTAATACCAAAATAAGAGTTTAGCATGTGGTCAAAACTTAACACCTTTTTTTTAATATACCGGGTGACCACCAGGATAGGGTACAGGCTGCCATTGCTTTAGTTTTCAAGATATAGTTTTGTAATTTAGACATGCTTACTAAAGTAATATGTTGCATTTTTTGACAGTTAGTTTCAATTATTATCACTTCTGGATTAACGAGAAGTAGTTTCAACTTTCTTATTTTAAATACCCTGTATATTCTTTTACGCCATCTTATTTTACGTTAAATTCTCTTTTTAACGATATATTATAATGTGACATTTCCGTTTAGGATGGCTGAGCTACGGACCATTTTTGAAATATGCATTTATTTTGACAGTGACCTAAACAACAAAAGAAAATCGAAAATATTGAATTTAGTAAATAAAGGTAAGCCTTTTCTTGCTAACTTGCTAAGCAATAACTAGCTCCACCTGTTTTTGCAATTTTAGCAACAGATTTTTAATTCCTCCGTAATTTCAAATATTTGAAGTCACTTTTGCGCAAAATGTTAAATACAACCCTGTATATTCTTTAATCTTATTCTACGTTAAATTCCCTTTGTAACGGCATATCACAACTTAATATTTTTTTTTCAAGAAGGTGGCAAAAGTAACAATTTTCTCAAGAATCAAGCGTTCTCGAGACCTAATTAAGGGTTATTATCAAAGACTATTTATACAATTTCAATAATTATTATCATATTTTACTTTTATAATTTACTTTAATAATTTTAGGTATAACTTATTAGTTGATATTATTAAAATGAGTAAAAAGTGCACCCTTTGGGTATTTAGTGCGTAATTACGCTCAGAAAAATCAGTAGGCTTTGAAAAAACAAAGAATGTTATTAGATCCCGTTTGACACACAAAAATTATTATTTTCTGAAGTAGGTATACCCGCAGTAGTGTTTTACGAGACTGATTATTATCTTTTTAGAAATAGTATACGTACGTAGGTAGTTAATCTTTAATCTTTTTTTTCGGTAAGCAGCTTTTAAAAATGTTTGTGTTTTAAAATGCCTCCGCCACAGTCATTTACGAGAAATGAGCAGGTAGACATGCTCATTTCTCGTGTATGGAGAATGTCGGGGAAATGAAAGGTGTGCGGCGAGACTTTATGCCGAGCGATATCCTAATCGTCAGCAAGTCACCAATGTTAAGCGGGAATCGCGGAATAAATACCAAATTCACCACCACCTTTACGAAAATGACTATGCTAGGCGTTTAACTTTCTGTAATTGGTTTATTAATAATTATGGGGACAATAATAGTTTTCATTTAAATCTTGTGGTCCAACGAATCACGATTTACTAATCTTAGTTTATTTAATCGAAACAATACAAGATATTAGGCTGTTGAAATTCCGTGCTTAATAATAGAAGGATAGGAGGGAAATTTGGAGTAAACGTGTGGCTTGGTGTAATTAATACACGACTATATTTTTTTATGAATAAACAGAAAGCGTTACCATGACTTATTAGGAAATGAGGTAGAAGGATTTCTAAAAAATCTACCTGTCGATGAATATAATCGTGTCATATATCAGCAAGATGGAGCACCGGCACAAAATAGCCGCGCAATAGTACAATACTTAAATGACAAATTTGGAGAAAACTGGTTGGGAACAAATGAGCCTATTAGGTGACCAGCCCGATCACCTGACCTAACAATTTTAGATTTGTTTATCTGAGCATATTTAAAGGAAAAGGTGTATGCTATTCCACCCACAACTTTACCCAACTTGGAAGAGCAGATTAGAAGAGCTACCCAGTCAGTATCGGCTGATTTTTTACGAAACGGACATAGAGAGATAGTGAGTAGAGTTTTTAAGTGTCACAATGTAAATGGTGGACGCGTTGAACATTATTAGTGATCGAATTAGGTATAGGTATTAAAATAGACCAGTAACTGTTTAATTGACTATTAAAACTACTCATTTAAATATTAAACAGAGGTAAGTTACTCTTAATTAACTGTTTTCCATTTTTTTTAATAAAAATTCTTTTGATTCTTAAAAAAATTGTTACTTTTGCCACCTTTTAAAAAAATATATTAAGTTCTGATTTATCTTAACAAAGAGAATTTAACGTAGAATAAGATGGCCCAAAGGAATATATATAGGGTTGCATTTAAAATAAGAAAGTTGAAACTACTTCCGGTTAAACCGGTAGTGATACTATTTGAAACTAAGTGTCAAAAAATGCAATATAATACTTTAGTAAGCATGTCTAAATTTCAAAACCATATCTTGAAAACTAAAGGAATGGCAGCGTGTACCCTATCCTCGTGGCCACCCGGTATATTGGTAAATTATTTATAAAAAAAAATACAGAAAAGTACCTACAGAACTTTAAAAAACGTAAAAACCATAAAAATATTTTGAAGGTTGAATGGAATTCGCCGTTTTTCTTGCGAACTATCAAAGATCAAAGCTGTCACTTTGGTCCATCATAAATGACCGACGGGTTTACACAGAAGAAAAACCAATATCAAATTTGAGTAGCAAATTTTAATACCCATGTGTTTACACCAGTAAGCAGTACGCGTGACGTGATTTAGACCTCGAACTAAAAATTTAGTTCAATCCGTGTAAACAAGGCTAATGTCCAACCCATTTTAAAATAAAAAAATACGCGCACCATGAAACATGCAATAGATAGCTAAAATCTACACACATACACCACATAAAACGTTGTAACCCTTAAAATGGTGTTATCTTATCTAACGCATAAGGACTTAACTCTTAAGACCATGTAACGCTGTAAATGTAAATGTTAGCAGATTGAGCTCAAGAATAACGGAAATATCATTAAATTGCTGTTTGCAAGGATCACCTTTTTTTAATAAAATTTCTTACACACATATGCGCATTGTTAAGTAATTACCTTGTAATTAACCTTACTTTTTAGTTATTGTTTTTCTTAAAAGATAAAAATATTTCTGTACGGATTTTTTTCTACAAACACTAATACGGTCTCATTGTATAAAGACTTTCCTGGCAAGTAAACCCAACAAGAATTTATTAAAACATCAATCCGCCACAAAGCTATAGAACAAATCTACAATACTTATAAAACTATCCAAATGGATAATAGAACTCTATTATTCGATGCATATTTTATCGCATTTTCAACAATACTTTTGTTATTAAAAAAAAAATAAGAATATAAATGCAATAAAAAAAAGACTTTGGTTTAAATGATAGGTTAAAGAAAGCCAAGAAGACAAAGAAATTCTCATTATGCTAAGTAATGCACTATTCTAGCGTGTTTATTGGCAAAGCTTTATTTTTGAGTTCATACAAACAGGGGTACTTGCTGTACTGTTTTTAAAGGCACATCCATTTCCTGGACCACGACATTTATAGTACTGATTCAAAGTAGTAAAAAATATTACTGAGCTAAAATACCCATGTTTTGTCACACTAAAATGTTTTTAAGATTTTTTAGGTTGTACTTTCTATCAGACCAAATTATTTGTTCTACGCATTTCTATGCGCGTTTTAAAAATAAAAAAATATGACGTGTTATACCAATAATTAAGTGTGGTCCTACATCCTAATTTGGTATGTTGTGGTTCTAACCAAATTTTAAGCTTTTTCATACGATGAATATGAACATATGGCCTGCCATATTTCCCGCATGTCATATATTTATATTGCGGGTTTTGTGCATTCTTCATGTGCGACCGGCCTAATATTATTTCAGTTGTGTTCAAAAATAAATAATTATTTTTAAATATAGTTTTGAACCTTATAAATAACAAAGGTTGCAAATAACATGCAAAATTTTGGCGATATTACTGAATAAACTAAAATTTCATATAAACAATATGTCGTAATGGTACTTTATTTAAATATATTTAATAAATTTGACGATAACAAAGGATTTTAAATTGTTAATTTTCCTTTGTATAAATAAAAATTTATTTTAATATGTGTTCGGAATATAAAAGCTAATTTAACAGGGCATGCCTATATACATAAATATACCAGTGAATACGTCAGAGGTACGTGATACGTTATTACATTATGTAAAGTAAGCATATTGTTTTTTTTACTGCAATCTTGAAAGATTTATTACCGTACCTTTATGCTGTTTGAGAGTACTGTGTGAAGGTCAGTCTTTTGAATTGGACTCCATGATCCTTGTCAGATTTGGTTTTTTATCACCCCACATGTTGGTACTACACATTGTCAGATGATTCTTCTTGTTTATAGAGCCTATAGATGTTGTCTCTTCTAAAACTGATTGTTTATATGTGCTTTTGTGCCTACCATGTCTCATAAGTTGACCAATCACTATCTATACTGCCTTGAGGTTATGGTTAAGCAGGTCTGAGATAAAGGTAAAAAGCATTTATTTAACCACCAGCTACGTGAATCTCAGTCCATTCCGTTTTTAAGGGATTTTCTTAAAGGGCTATTAAAAATCTTGCAAAATAGTTCTAGTTTTTTTCTTTTCGTTTAGGCCTTTTTTTGTGTAAAGCTATTTTTATAAAAACACTACAAAAAAAGGAAATAAGCCTAAAAGGGAAAAGATCTAACAATAAAGCTTCTTAAGCAACATGCTGTACATTTCTTCTCGCTTGCTTTGACCCTAATACTTTATTCCAAAATCAGGATTGCGCGTATAGTGCAATGTTTGAAGCCGTTTTTTACATTATTTACCAAATTTATATTTAGAAGTCGTAGAATAGAATTTGAAGTTTAATATTTCCTTCACTACATTCAAATCGGAAAATTACAGTTAATACGCTAAGTCGTCCAAAATATCAGTGCAAACTATTTTAACTGTCATTTAAAGAAAACTCCTTGTCGTATCTGCCCTTAGCCTGTTTAAAGAAATTATTTTTAAAAAGATCACCTTTCAAACTTCAAGTTATCATTTTTTTAAAAATTGTGAATTTTACCTGTTTTTTCGAGTATTCTCTGCAAAAAATGCACCGATAAGAAAAACTTTTGGATTGTTTTTCAATTTCTTATAAAAGTTCTTTTAACAGTATCGCAATTAAATTACAATTAAATCAAAATTTCTTACTGTAAAAGGAAAAACTAAACAAAAATTGCCTATTTTTTCTAGTTTTTCATGTAGAAAACAGGAAAAAGCTCACTTTTGTATATATTTTGTTTTTTTATATTCTATGCACAGCTTTTAAACGATAGGACTGGTGGTTTGCTGTTACAATTTAAAAACCAAAAAAATCTCTGTAACTCTAATGAAAAAAACATGGTACAAAATATATAATTATAAATTACAATAAAAATTTAACCTGACCTGTCAAATATTCAAACAATCCAAATAAATCAATACCAAAATGTTTTTATCCCATTATATTTGCTTGTAATTCTGTAACATGTGGGTCAATTATTAATAGTGTTCCATACTAGTTATGTTCCGATGCAAAATAATAATTATTTGTGATTTCAATTTTATGCATTAAAACTGACAAGGCTCCTAAACCATATGCGAAATTTGGAAAATATTACCAAATAAATTAATGTAATAACCTAACAATATATCATAATTGCGCTTGACCAAATTTATTTTTAACATAATTTTTTACCCAATAATATTGTGAAATATTTAAAATCAATATTTATAAAAAATATTTGCTTATAAATAGAAATAAAATATTCAACACATATTTATTTTTTGTTACCAACCTAACATTATGAAGAAATATTATATTACAATTAATTAAAATTGTTGCCTTTTAGTGACATCCAATGTATTATTATTTTTAACTTTATTTAAATCAGTAACAAAAGCATTTTTTATCTATCGTACATTAAAGGGGCCGTTTATATTAAAACTGTGTTTCGTTCCCCATTCCATTGCGAATTGCACAGCGTTCGAGTCTTATTACTTTTGCCTGAAGATCGGCAACTTTTTCCCGTAACTTTCTTCTCCTTCACTGTTATTAATCGCATGTATTCTCATTTTCCCTGCAATTCGTTGAATCCTAAACTCGACTCTTTTGAACTAATTAAATCATAGTCTAACCCTCCATTACTAAATTGTTTTTCATTCCGCTAACCAAGACGACATATATCCTTTGCACTTCCCATAACAAAGCTGTGGCTTTACGATCCAGTGATTATAAAGTATCTCGCCGCTTCTTATTCTTTTCGTTTTCACAACGAAGCTACACTGCGAATCTGGTACTATAAACTTTTCTTTTCTTTACTTATTATCCTTTGGGCATAGTATCTCTAAAATGTAGAAACATCATTCATCTGTATGTGCGAGGCAGGGACATGTCCATCCTATGTGGCACTGCTTCTGCTTCTAGAAGTAAAGAAAAAAGGACGCATTCACCACTTGTGACACATTATACTAAGGGCACTATAGGAAACTGTATAATTTTCAACACTCAGTATGGAGCAGTTTACCGCTTAACTTGGTACAAAAGTACCCTCCTTATATGGAGGTAGCTGACTACCGGCCTCTTAAACCTGAAATTGTTAACCGTTATACACAGACTCCCAACTCTCGGTAGAGTTGTCTATCTATACTCTTTTTTTTCTAGTTATTTAGTTATATTTTGATTGTTGTCTAAAAGTAACTGTGGCCAAACATTGAATTGTGACCTACCTTGTATAGGTGACTGTGGAATGGCTTGTATGAAAACCTTGCCTTGACTTGTGTATAATGTTGACCGGACACATCTTGTTTCGAATTTAACTTTAAGGTTACCACAATGAATGCTATTTACCTATAGTTCACAATGTAAAATATGTATTTATTTTTTGATAACTAAGTTGACATTACAAAGAATTATTAAGTATATTAAAATAAAGTCAAATATTTTACTTTTTGTTTACATTTAATGCAATATTTTTTATTTGTATTGCGATCACTGACAACACATTTTCACTGCATCATTAATATACTTATTATGGTCTCTCTATGCTATTTTTGAGTGCCGTGTCAAGGCCAGTTTTTAGTAGTAGATTCCATAAACACCACACAGCTTCTCCATGTACCTCATTAATTCTGACTTTTGCTCGCCCAGTCCTACAAACATGAGGCTGCATGGCCCGTCAAACATTGAAACCACTCATTCGCAGATGTTTCCTTTTCGTCCTGGCGGAACCTGCATGATGCCTTCTGCCAAAGTCATATTTTGTGCCTATTAGTCTTTTTCGTAAGCTGACCCATCACCACCCTTGCGACTATAGTTCAACAGGCTGAACTAAATTTAGGCGAAAGACAAATATTAAACTTTTTTGCCTTTTTATTTTTATAATAATTAATGTAGCTAATACGTATTAAAAATAGGCAAAATGCAAAAGACTTATTACAATGTATACTACAAATTAAATATCACAGCAGAGCACTTTCGGCTAAACTGTCACTATCAATTCTACCTAAAAACATTATAAAAATATTTTAAACTTAGTTTAAATTTAAATAACTAATGTTTTAACTTAATTAAACTAAATTATTGAAATTAAAAATACAAGAAAAAGAAAGGATAAAACGGAGAATATTACTTTTTTCTTTACATGAGCATACTAGCACATGGCAATATAAGGTATACTTTTCTGGATGTACATACTTGCCAAACATGAGGCTCTTACACGTCACAAAAATTAATATCTTAAAAATTTTAAATTTTTAATTTTTCAAAAGATTGGTTCCCTTTCTCCTATGTCTACAAAAGGCTTGACAGATGTACGTCAAACGTGAGTCAACTCGACATTGCCACAGCTATGTCTGGATACAGGAAATATTTGATAGTACCTGAATCGTAGAGAAATTTTTTTTATACAATTAATTAAATGCAGGAAAACCTGTGTAGAGTTGATAACAACGGTTGAGCCGAAAGCGCTCTGCTATGATATTTAATTTGTAATATGCACGTTAATACTAAGTTTTTTACATTTTTCTTATTTTTTTTACTTAAAGCTTACGAAGACTTTGTATGAAGCCTAAGTACTAGATACCCTGGGTGCCGAGTTTTTAGGTGTTAAACCTATTTTTCCCAGTTACGCAACGTTGTCCGAGTACAAAAGTGCATATATGCATCTCACGGTACCTTTTAGGCAACACCGTAATGCCACCAAGAACGTTATACAAGTAACTACTACCTCTAAATTAGCCCCTATTAACGTCCGGGTTATGTAGTTTAGCCAGGACTTACAGAATAACCTGGAATCTTAACCACACCTAACGACACATGGTGGCGGTAACCCGTCTAGTTACTGACCATGCCCAGCTTAACTTAACTTCGCTAATCTCATGGAAAGCGATGTTTTAGCGTATCAAAACCCTGGTGCTTGTAAGCACTAGATAGAGTATAGAGTATTCTTGCATATACTAGTGCTGTTACAGAAAGCCAGCAGAAATCTCGCATAATGGTTGTGGTCCTATCATCTTCTTGTCTGTACCTTCTGCATAAATTTAAGACAGTCTGTATGTATATATATATATATATATATATATATATATTATATATATATATATATATATATATATATATATATATATATATATATATATATATATATATATATATATATATATATATAAAAAAATTTTATATATATATATATATATATATATTTATAAAAAAAAAATTTTTTTTATATTTTTTATTATATATATATATATATATATATATATATATATATATATATATATATATATATATATATATATATATATATATATGTACACATGTAATTGGAAAAGTAACACAATAAATAACCCCTTTTAAAGTAAAGAGTTTAATACGAATTTACTGATGTTTATATCCCAAGAAATTTTTAACTTATCGACAAATCTGAGATTTTCAGAAATAAACAGGGCAAAGCATTGAAAAAAAGTAATAAACTAAGCTATGAAAGGAAGCTACCTCCAAAATTCTTTAGCCAAGAAAAATATTGAAAAACGACGATTGAGCCGACTCGTAAAATCTTTTCTGTTCAGGGCCTGACTGGCTTTAATAATCAAAATTGGTTATTTATTCTGTTTCCAATGCACCTTACTTGCTTCTTTTTAAATATAATTCAGCAAATTTTTTATATTTCTCCAAAACTTTCAGTTGAAATAGTTTCTACTTAATAAAAGGTTATTGATTACCAGTGGCGACATTTAAAATTTGGAAGTTAAAGAAATTGCCCAGGAAGTCCTTTTAACAAAATCTGTCAAAATCAGAATAAAATAATTAGTATCACATAATATTGGTTATACATTCATTGATCCTTAGCTTAGGGTCACACAGAAAATAATGAGGGAGACATATTAGCCAAGAAAAATTTAAACAACGTGGAATTTCTAGTATATTTTTGGAATATTTATCCAAAACCGGATTAACCGAGGCTTTCGTAGCTTATGGTTAAAATTACTAAGAAAACGGCAAACTAAAAAGCATAATAGAATGCCTTTAGCCATAGTTAAACTCTGACCTGCTAAGTCACAGCTGCAAGAAAATAAGAGTAGTAGTTGGTCAACTTATGGGGCATTGTAGGCTAAATAAGCACATGATAAAGTTGCTTCTAATAAAAGACAACCTTTGCCAGTTCTGTCAGAAGGGGAAAGAAACACCTGAGCATGTGTACTGAAAACGGTTGTTGGTGGTTGGTCGAAAAGCAAACTCTTAAGGCCAACAGCCCCAGTCGACGATCTTGCTGTTCATCCTTTTACAAATTTATCTTGTGTCCCTGCCTCTACGTGGATTTTATGGGGTCATAATTAACAAGATTTTTCTCTAAAATCTAAGCTTCTTTTAAAATAATTTCCATCTTCCAGTAAATAAATAATCCACCCTCTGTCAAATTATGTCCATGTACATCCAACAAGGACCTTACAGGGTAATAGTTATTATATATATATATATATATATATATTTTTTTTTATATATATATATATATATATATATATATATATATATATATATATATATATATATATATATATATATATATATATATATATAAATATTTTTATCTCGAAGAATATAAAAAATAAAGAAAATACTTTGAATTTAAACAAAAAACAGTTTCTTAGTGACATATCTTATTTACTGCTTAGCTTTTGATAGCATCTCATTTCTTTGTTACGTTTCAATTAAAAGGATTTTATATTATTTTTTAGTAACAACAAAACTTGTTTAATTTATGTAAAAATGTATTAACTTATTACTTAACAGAATATTGACCTCTTGTGTTTTGACATTTTACGTTTTTATTGTTACTTTATTATGTTGTTTCATATGTATTCTGGGTAACGAAATGGCTGACCAAGCTGCCAAACTTGCCTTGGCACAGAACTTGGCACAGAACTTGTTGAAGAAATTCAGCTTAAGAACGATCTTAAAAACAAAATAAGACAATTGGTTAAAAGCAAATGGCAAAACCTTCGGAATCAGTCAAACACTAATCTTTATGTATTTGAGGCTACAATCAACCCATTTGATATGCCATCCATGAAGAGAAAAGACAAAATAATACTGCAAAGGTTAAGAATCGGACACAACCGCAAAACACATAGATATTTAATGGAATCGGGTAACTCCCCTGTTTGTGACTCCTGCAACAGAACACTGTACAGCACATCCTCTCCGAATGCTCACAACACGATGAGTTTCGCCGCAATCACAAGCTCAGTAGAGACCTTAAAGAAAACCTATGTGCTCCTGCAAAGTGTAAAAAAGGAATATCTATTTTAAAGGACATTAATTTATCAGTCATATTTAGTTTAGTTAAACTAACATAGAATATCTTCTATCCTAAAAGTAAAACTATATTTAACTGTTAACATGCACTGATTTCTAGAAATTATTATTGTTGTTGTGCCAATGACCATAGAGCAGCAGTCGAGGCGTGTTAAGTCTAAATAAAAAAAGATACGAAATGCTTTGCTTTGTATGTGTAAGACAGCATATCAAGGTTTACATGGAGCCTAAGTACAAGTAGCCGTAGATGCCGGGCTTTTAGTTATTTAACCCATGTCATTCCCCACTTTTGGCATCGCCGTGTAAGCATCATAATATTCAGATATTGCATTTCACGGCACCTTTTTATCGAAACTTAAAAAAAAGGAGGAAGCATCTAAAAGCAAACAATTAAATGGTGTGTTTCATTATAACAATGTTTATTTTATGTCGTTCAGCTGTTGTTTACATTTAAATCATTAGTATAGGAATTATATGGAAAAAAATACACCATATGGCTATTTTACATTTTTTTTAATATAAGAAAAGCCACAAATATGACCCTATTGGTTGGGTGTTCCTATACATTGCAAGCACTTTTAAAAATTCACAGGTTATAAATTACATTTGCGAACTATGTTTGAAATTAATACAAATTTAAATATACAAAAAGAGTGGGTCATTGATAGAAGAAAAAAAGTTTTTTAAAAAGCCAATTTGTTTAGTCACCCTATAAAAAAAAATTGGGGTAATTCAATCAGTCATCAAATTATTTACTTTTAAGTTAACGTATAAATTGGTATATTTTTAAAATGACAGATCTGCCACCAACTTGTTAAAGCTAAACTGTTAGAAACAATTATCTGTAAATGTATGTGCAGTCACCCAAAAATCCAATTAATGACCCAAAACTAAAATTACTTTACCAGAACAAACCCGAACCAACCAAAACAAACCGAAAGATGCTATTATTTTGGTAACAGGAAAAATACTTAATCTGGTGACCTATTATTTTGAAAACAGTTATTATTTCGAGCATAGAAGCAATTTTTGGGCATAATTTGCGGTGATTATTTATTTATTTAAAATACAAACGACCGAGTGATGATCGCGTTGTTAAATTTATCAATGGACTTAGCAATTGTTAAAAATTAACAACGGTTTAGAATGTTTAACAAATCTTCATTGTCAGTGTTATTCAATGATTTTAGTAGGCAACCTGTCAAAATCTGACATTTTGTTAAACATTCTAAACCGTGGTTAGTTTTTAACTATTGCTGAGTTAACAACGGTTTAGAATGTTTAACAAAATGTCAGATTCTGACAGGTTGCCTACTAAAATCATTAAATAACACTGATAATGACGTTTTGTTAAACATTCTAAACTGTTGTTAACTTTTAACAATTGCTAAGTCCATTGCTAAATTTAACACTCGACCGTAACTGTTATAAATTTGGGTACATAAAAGGTTAATTTGGCATAAAAAATAAATTTTGAGATTTGATTTTATAATAAGAAAATGTATTATGGTGATTAAAAAGATATTCCCTAAATTTTATTTGCGGTCTGGTCGGAAAGCAACAAAAGTTCGAATAAAAAAGAAGTGGTAAATTGATAGGGCTGAAAACATGTTTAAAAAGAAAATTTGTTTGATCAACCTGTAAAACATTATAAAATGATTTATGATTTATTTTAATATTTTTAGTGGATTTATCAAGTTGACCATATCATGTCGTTTAGGTCCTGTCTATTTCAGCCGAAATTTCTTTCTTGAGCCTTTCTTTTGAATTTACTCGCCACCTTTCGTTCGATCACCGGCAGCAGCCTGACTGATTTTAATGTAGACTCTATTTTGATGGATTATTCCGGGATCACGAAAATAATAAGACCGCTCGTTCGGGATTTATTTTGACTCCCATTCGTTATTACGCTGCTCCGAATTGTTTATACAGAAGAATGATTTATTGGGGGCACAGATTGTGTGAGCGAATGATAGCGTTTAAACTTATTTATATGCCGAAATTGTGTTTAAAGTATTGAATTTAAAAATAAGCTAAATGATCGATTGCTTTTATAACTTTATTCTGAAGTTTTAAATAAGCAATTTGCGAGGCAAGGACGATAACTGTAAGTTCTATTTCTGGATACTCGTAAATATGTCGCCCTAAATCGCGGTTTAAATATCATTAAGTAATAAATTATGACACCTTGATAATTTCATGGTATACCGATCCCCCATATTTTTTTAAGTTTTTTGTATGTTGTAATATACTTAATTTAAATATGATTTCGGTTTATACCTATCACTTGTAAGTTTTTAGAAAAGGAAAGAAGAACACAACATAGAAGAAACATAAATCATAAGTAATCTAGTGAATTTTTAAAGATTCAAAAAAAAAAAAAATATATCACTTTATTAAAAAGTATACCCCATTATATATTCTTGCTTGATGTCCTTTTTCGCAGGGTTCATTTTTCCCAGCTTTTCATTTGAGCAATATAAATATATGGATAAAATTGTTTGCCATATTTATCTAAAACTGCACCTAGATTGTCAATAATGGAATATATGTAATGAAAAATATAAATAAATAAATGAATAAATGAATAAATGAATAAATGAATAAATGAATAAATGAATAAATGAATAAATGAATAAATGAATAAATGAATAAATGAATAAATGAATAAATGAATAAATGAATAAATGAATAAATGAATAAATGAATAAATGAATAAATGAATAAATGAATAAATGAATAAATAAATAAATAAATGAATAAATGAATAAATGAATAAATAAATAAATAAATATAAATAAATAAATAAATAAATAAACGAATAAATGAATAAACAATACATAAATAAATAAATAAACGAATAAATGAATAAATAAATAAATAAATAATAAATAAATAAATAAACAAATAAATGAATAAATAAATAAATAAATAAATAAGTAAATAACTAAATAAAGAAAATGCAGCTTAGGTGACCGTTTGCAACTTAACGCCTTGTTTGATGGGATACGTTCTTTAATTGAATCTTTGTAGTTCTCTGATTATTTGTTACCTGAAAAGTTGGTACATATGCTTTTAAGGGCATTTTCTCTCTTTTTTTCTTCTTAAAAAATGTCGTTTCAAAATTTTCGTCTTTAAAAAGTTTTCGTTGCGGCCAAACGAAAACTCTTTCTTTAAGCTTTGCCTCACTGGCACGCGTGAATTTCCATCTCAAATAAAAAAACGCTTTTCTTCTTTATTTAAGGCTTTAATAATTTTTTCCATGTTTATGAACAAAGGATGTAAATAAATTATCTGCTACACTACGAAAGGTGTATTAAGGACGTTTATCAGACCCGATACAATGTTGTCACGTCATGGCCCTTCTTTAACCATATAATAGTTAATTTCTGGCTCTGCTATCCATTTGTATAAAAACAACAATATTGGATCTAGCCCCTCTGTAATCCTTAAGTAGGGCAACAACTTTTAGATCGGTATAGATATTGCATCAATGATCTTCTTCGTTTATGCTTTGAAGTAATATTTTTTTTATCCTTATGACAGCTCACAAAAGATTATTAAATATGTATATTATATCCTACAGATTATATATACATATATAAACCTAAGTACCAAAGTACCGTGAGTGCCGGGTTTTCCGGTGTTTATCCCAATTCTTCCCAGTTGTTCCGTCAACGTTGTCCAAGCACTGAAACATGCAAATGTTGCATTTCACAGCACCTTTCGCCACCCCGGATCGCCGGGGTGGCGAGCCGAAACTCTGGCCACTACGCTACCGGAGAGATATACGCATGTTTCTTTCATATTTGGAGCATGATCCACGGGAGCAATTCCATTAACCGACAAAACTGCCGTAAGACTTATCTTAGAAGGATCAATAAACACTCGTCACTCGGTGGATATATAGAAAAGGTAAAAATATGTTTTTAATATTCTTTTGATTTTATACGTAAAACGACTTTACAGGTCAGTGTAAGGGTTAACATAGGTAGAAATTATTAAAACAACTTATTACTTTGGCGGGAAGAATTTTCATGCAGAATAGTTTTATTGTTAGCCCAGTCTTACTTAACCGTAATAAATCAACATATTTACTAGTGACAATAGAAATTATTTATTTAAAATAGCATTGTTAAAACTGCTGCTCTTTTTCTGGAGAGCTGAAAGGCCGCCCATGAGCTACGTTATCTTTAAGAAAGAACCTAAAAGTTTCCCTTTTAAATATAAACATATCTCTTTTTTCAGTTGTTGACAAGATAATCAAAAAATTTAATACATTTTAAAATTTGTAGCCTTTAACAAGGCACAATGCGTGACAGACAGTACAGTACGGATTTCGTTACAAATGATCCACAACATATCTTTTTTTAATTGTTTTATACAACTTTAAAAAATTTCTTGCAGTTCCTGCTAGATTGCTGCTTTTAATATATCTATGGCTCTTGGCCAGATTTTGCATGGTGCACTTAACAATCTTCCTTTATATGGCTTTTTACCTAAAACTTATTCTTGGCTCTCCAGTTTCCTTTCTATTTGTCGTATTTTTGTTATTGTAGGTGACCACTTTTCAACCCTTTCCCAAGCTAATGCTGGGGTTCTCCGGAAGTCAGTTATGGCACTTGACTACCTGATTTTTTATTCAAATCAACGTTTTTTTTTAATCGATTAATCCCATTCATAGCTTTTTTGATAAAAGTACCATTCCCTTAAATATTTAGTTTTTTAAGCCTAAATCCGATCTGACAAACAAGCACAGGTTAAAGCAGATTATTCTTTACTGTCTTGACGTCTGGGCAATATCATCTTTTACAACTTTTGGAATTTTTAATTCCATCCAAAGAAGAGCTTCTTGCCCTATTAGTGACCCCACTTATACAAATAAACTTCCTTCTCAAGCTGTCTCTTTTTTGTAGGTATTTTTATGACTTCTGCTTTCAATAATTAGCCAATATAGTTTTTTTCCTAGTAGCTCCCAGTAGAGCAATACTAAGTGCCGCTTATTACACACCCTCACGGTTTATCTAGAGAAGCCCCAAACTTTCCACTTTTTTCCCAACTGACTTACCGAAAGCTGCTAAGATTTGGTTTTATGGCTACAAATGTTAATGCTTTTTAATAAACCCATAGTTAATAACTTCAACTCGGGAAAGTTATTTTTAAAAAATTTATTTTATTACTCGAGAGATGTACAAGAACTGAAGCTTAAAAGTGATTTTACATATATTTATAATATTTGTTTTGCTGATATAGCTGGGAACATACTAGTCTAAAATCTAAGAAAAGCGTGTAATTAAGCAACGTAGCAAATCTCACGGGAATGTAACTCCTCCCCTCATAAGTTGAAAGCACATTCTAAAAGGGATGTGTTTTCAAATTTTTTTATTTTTTAGAAAATATTTATTTTTTAGAAAATACTGGTATTTTGGTCATTATTGGGGTTGATATCTAATTTTACCGGGATCGAAGCTTTCTTAGATCTTTTTACAATTTTAAAATATAAAAGAGAAATAATAATTAATGTTATAATAATATATAATAATATTGTCCAAAAACTTGTTCGATCGGTATAGATTATTGACGTCATTTTTGGAGGTCTTCTTTGTGTTTTTCTAAGGGTTGATTGGATCTCTTTGGTGGCTTCCAAATTCACGTAGTTGAGGTCCATGGCAGGAAGGCCAAAATCTTCGGTTGGCGTTCGATTAGACTCAAATTTAATATAGGTATATTGACTTTGGAGAAATCTAATCGACTTGGTTTATATGTTTCAAATAATATTGATTTTATTTGAACTTTGCAATTCATTGACGATTCTAACAGGTATGATCCAAACAGTGGAATGTTTTCTTCTGTTTCTTTGCATTTTACGATACTTATTGAACGGCTTGGTATAGTTATAAGCCATTTTCCATTGGTGATTTTGTTGATTGAATTTCGTGTAATTGTGTATTGAACAGGTGGCAAGCTGATACATTGGTATGGTGCTTGATGAGCTGTACTGCGCAAGACGGGCTGTCTTCTATAGAGGCGGTCCTGGATTCTTTGCACAGATAGTTTTGAGGCTGGATTTCAGACATTTTGGTCCGTGTAGGCGTATTTCTTGTTACCTAGTGCTAGGTAGGGCTTAAAGGGTATATTGACGAGGAACGATTGATTATTGGGAATCGGTAAAGGAAATAAATTGAAATATTGATATGTTTCCGATTCGACAAGTGGTAATTCTAATATAAATACAATGTTATGATCTTTTAAAAAGCTTTTAATTGTTATTATTTTTTCGAAATTAAGAATATTTTGCAAATTTGGTTCAAGAGGTAATTTATCTCTAGTTAAATGATTATTTAAATTTTTTATTTCGGTTAGCAATTCGTTAGGATCTATTATTGAGTTGTGCAGTGTATTAATTTTTGCAAAAGTAATTGCAACTTCGATTTTAGTAAGAATATCGTATATTGATTGGTAAATTAGTGTTACTTGATTTATTATTGTGTGTGTTAAGTAATATTGATGAAAATCAGTTTGATCTAAATCAATTTTTTTATTATTTCTTCAATTTGAAGAATACGTGATTTTAGGATGTTTTCATTATGTGTAATGTTCGATATTATAATTTTAAATTTGTTAATTGATGAATCCAAGAGTGTTATTTGGTTTATAGCATCAATTTTTAATTGATTTTGATTATTTTGTATTTTTCTTATTTTTGCGTCAATTTGTTCCGCGTCGTTTTGGTCTAGATTTCCAGTTATGCATTTTATAAATGAGCCTAAAGGGTTAAATAGGCCTCTTTTATTTTTGTAATAAGTCTTTGTCGGGATAATTTGTTCTATTAGATTTTCTATGTGTTTTTCACGTGTATATAGTGAAGTAAGAGTGTTAGAATATTCTTTATAATAATTACTGTTATTTTTAATTTTAGTAGACATTGTTTCTACTTGATTTTTAATAGTTTGAAATTTATTGATTAGAGGGGCAAGATCGATATTTTGAATAAAGGTCCATTGGTTTGATTCTAATTGTGCGGTCCCTAGCCTGAAGGGTAGGATTCCGGGATGATCGTTTAAGTCATGAAATTTTACTGAGTCCCCGAGGGTCCAGCTCCATCTGGAACAATAGGCATAATTTTAGATTCGTTTATATGAATTATTTCTTTTCTTTTTGTTTTGGGGTTTTCTATTTCTATTTTATTATTTTCTAATATACTTGTTAAAATAAATGGTCCTAAAAATTTCTTTTTAATTTTTCCCGATCGTTTGTCTGATTTTTTATAAACTTGTGATCCTATTATTAGCTCTTTGGAAGTTTTATCTTTATTGATTTTATCGATAATTTTTTGTTTTAATGCCTTCGATTCTTCGGCAACTTTATTATAAAGAATTTGTGTATTATTTTTATGATTATTTAAATATTCGGTATATACATGAGAAGGTATTAGATCCATAGGGTCTCTAGAATCAGTGTGTCCAAAGACAAGTTCGTATGGACAAAAATTTGTACTTGAATGAATAGTGTTGTTGTAAGCAATAATTGCATAGGGCATTAGTTTAGTGACGTCTGCTTCCGGGTCTGATTCGCGTAATATTCGAATATGTTCGATTAGCGTAGAATGTAGGCGTTCCACGGGTGAATTTGATTCATGGTGATAAGGGGTAGTAAAATGGACTTTAATATTATGTGTTTTTAATAAGCCGTCTACTACTTCGTTTTGGAACTCAGAACCATTATCTGATATTATCTGTTTAGGGATTCGTAGAAAAGAGAAAAATTTAACTAATTGATCACAGCATGATACTGCGTTTCCGGTATATGGGAGAGCTTGTGCATATTTTGAAAATTTGTCTATAATTGTTAAAAATTTTTGTTTACCTATAATGAATGTGTCGATATGTATTATTTCAAAAGGTTTGCTGGGGGTTTCTGTTAAGATAAGAGGTTGATTAGGGGTCTTCTATTATATTTTGATCTTTGACATATTTCACAGTTGTTAATGTATTTTGTGACGTCAGACTTTAATGATTTCCAATAATAATTTGTTTTAAGATATTTGCACGTATCATCTATTCCGCGGTGATTTGTTTTACCTTCGTGTCTATATTTAATCAATAATTCTCTTTCTTCTGGTTGAGCATTATTTATTAGTTTTGTGCATTCTATTAATTTAAAGTTATTAAAATGATTTTTCATTGCTTGTTGAAAATAAGGCCGTAGTTCTTTTGAGAATAAGTATAAATGTGTATTTTTATTTGTTAAGTATTCTTTTAGAAAATTTGTAATAGTATCGATGTTAGTTGGCAGCGTTGCATGAATAATATGATTTCCGTCAAAATTTTCTCGTTCGGTTTTAATATAGTTATCATAGGGTGATTTTTTGATAATAAATTGATAGGGCTTATTATTAATAATTTCGTCTAATATGGTCATATTAGAATAATTCTCGTTCGCGTTTGTACTATGAACAGTGTCTATCGTTGGTGGGTTAATTACCGGTGTTTGTATTATTGGTGGTTGATTAATCAGTGATTGATTTATTGGTGGTGGAATTTGAATGTCTGAAATAATATTGATTTTTTTGTATTCTGTTTTTCTTGGCTGTTATTTTCAATTTGTTTAAGAGCGTCTGAAACTAATTCAGGGTTAAGATATTCGGGATTAAAGTCGCTGTTTAAAAATTGGGCAATATCGGTATTTATATCACCTGGATCGTTGAATAATGATTCGGATTCGATAGCATGTAAAGGGATACGACTAAGTGCGTCACAGTTGGAATTTTGTTTTCCTTTTTGTAAAAGATTTCGTAATCGAATTCTTCCAATTTTAAGCGCCAACGGACGAGTTTGGAATTTGGCTCTTTAAGGTTGAATAACCAAACTAAGGGTCGATGATCCGTATAGATTTTAAATTTTCGCCCATATAGATAGGGTCTAAAATATTTACAGGCCCATACTATGCCTAACAATTCTTTTTCGATCGTTGAATAACGTTGTTCTGTTTCATTAAGGGTGCGTGAAGCATAAGCTACAGGGTTATCATTTGGAGGGTCGCCTTGAGAAAGAACGGCGCCAAGGGCAATATTCGAAGCGTCTGTAGTCAGGACAAAGGGTTTTTCGAAGTCTGGGTATTTAAGAATAGGTGCATTAATCAATAATTCTTTTAGGTGATTAAAGGATTCTATAAAGGAGGGTGAATGTGTGACTTTGGCTCCTTTTTTAAGACAAAGAGTTAAAGGTTTTGTAATTTTTGCGAAGTCTTTAATAAATCTGCGATAATATCCAGCAAGTCCCAAAAATGATTTTATATCTTTTTGAGTTTTTGGTATTGGAAAGTTTTTGACTGCGGTGACTTTATCAGGATTGGGCTTTACTCCGTCACTGGTAATTTTATGACCTAGATAAGCGACTTCCTTATGCAAGAATTCTGATTTATCTAATTGGACTTTAAAATTTGATTGTCGAAGTCTTTCAAAAACTGCCTTTAATCGTTCAATATGTTCTTGAAGTGAGGTGGAAAAAATAATTATGTCATCTAAGTATACAGAACAGATTTCGTTTTGAAGTCCGCGTAAAACATTATTCATTACCCTTTGAAAGGTGGAGGGGGCGTTTCTAAGGCCAAATGGCATGCGCTTAAATTCGTAATGGCCCGTATCAGTTGAAAAAGCTGTTTTGGGTATATCATTAGGGTCCATTTCTATCTGATGAAATCCTGTTGCCAAGTCTAAAGTAGAAAAATATTGTGCTTTACCTAATTTATCTAAGATATCGGTAATATTTGGCAAGGGAAATTTATCGGGTATCGATTTATCGTTAACTTTTCGATAATCTATGACAATACGCCACTTGCGCACTCCGGACGCGTCTAATTTTTTGGGTACTATCCATATCGGACTACTCCAAGGTGAAGTTGAGTTTTGAATGATCCCGTTTTGTAGCATTTTGTCAATTTGAGATTTTACTTCTTTTTTGTGAATTTCGGGGTATCGATATGTCTTTGTAAATATTGGCGTTTCATCTGTAAGATTGATTTTATGTTTAATTTGATTGGTAAAAGTTAGAGGGATGCCTTCGCAATAAAAGATATCGCGGTACTCGTAACATAAGTTTCTAATGGCTTTATATTCTTCTTTATTGCAATGCGCTAAACGTAAATTCTTTAAATTTTGTTTTTGTAAATTATCAATATGTTCATTTAATTCGGTATCGGTTTCCATTTTTTCAATAAAGTTAATTTCGGCTTCATTTAAAATCTCGATTTTTAAAGGTTCAAATAATGTTATTTTTACAGGGTTTTCGGTAGAGTTAGTTATAAGTGTAGTAGCAAAAGAGTCAATTACTTCTACTAAAGCTTCTGGCATTTCTGCGCAACCAAAATTTGTGTATTCTAAAATACCTATACCGTTTGATTGATCGACAGGTAATTTTACTTTTTGACTTGTACGAGGGGGAAAATTATTTCTATTGTTTCAAAGTTATGTATACCAGGTAAATTATTTTGATAGTATAAAGGCAATGTAGTATTTTTCATTTTTAATAAACAATTTTTTAAATCGATATTCGCGCCTACATGTGTCAAAAGGTCAATGCCTAGTAAGCCGTCGAATTTGGGTGAAAAATCGAAAAGGTAAAATTTATGATTTTCTGGACAATTAAATGATGGAAATATTGGTATATTTGCAACTTCATTGTGAACTGAGGTCGCATGCGCTGTTCTAACAGAAAAAGGTTCTAAAAAGATTAAATTTGCATAATTTTTATAGGCTAATTTTGGTTTAATAAAACTTTTACCGCTACCAGTGTCTATTAAAAATTTAGCATTTATTTCGGGTATAAAAACTACTGGTAGATCTGAATGTGTATAATTATTTAAAGGTATTAAGTTTGGTTCTCTGAAATTTGAGACTCCTGAAAATTTTGATTTTCGTTTAGTAAATTTTGATCTTCGTAACATGAAAAATTTTCGTATGGGTTATATTCGTCTGCGTAAGAAGAATAATACGAGGTGTCATAATTATTTTCTTGCAGTGTATATTCATCATATTCCGGATAATAATTTTCGTTATTTGAATTAAAATTTTGATAATTAGAATTAGAAGGTTCTGTATCTTGATTAATTGGTTCAACCGATTGGTTGAATAGTTCTTCTGCTATCCAATTACGTTTGGGTTGTACTACGGGTTTTGGTGTGTTTCCCGAAGAGGTATCCATCGGTTCCGGTTTTTGACGTGATATACCGCTAAATTTTGCATTTCGCTGATTTAAATTTGGGTTAAAATTTGTAAAATTAGGTCTTGAATTAAACTGTGGTCTTTGTACAAAATTTTGATTATTGGGCCTTTGATTAAAATGCGGAGGCGTGGGTCTAAATTGACCAAAGCCTAAAAATTGATTTTGGTTCATAAAATTCGGATTTATAGGTCTATTTGGTATAAAGTTATTTTGGGAAAATTGTGGTATATAACTTGGAAAATGCGTTGGTTTTGCATTAACTGCATAATGCGTTTGTTGGGGCATATTTTTACTTTTTTGATTATTAAAATTTATTGTTGTTTTAGATGTAATATTGTTACGATTTTTATAATATAGAAAATTTTCTTCCTCTTGTGCAAAACACATAGCTTGTTCAGAGTAGTTGGGTTTTTAATCTAACTACCAATTGCATGTGGTAATTTAATCCATTAATAAAAGTTTTTAAAATTAAATTACCGTATTCTGAAATTTGTAATAATTTCTTTTCGCGGGTTTCATTAGTCATATTAACTTTGGAAAATAATAAACTGCGTAAATCCTGTAAAAGTAGACCAAATTGTTGTGGTGTTTCATTTTTTTCGGGTTTTAAAGTAATAATATCTTGGATTACACAATCTATACATCGTTGATCTGAAAAAGTTGCAATAATCGCGTTTTTAACTAGTTCCCAGGTTGTTAATTCTATGCGAGAAGCAATTTGATCCGCCGCTCTGCCTACGAGTTTGTTTAAAATAGTATCAAATAAACATACGTTAATAGGTGCTGTACTGTTAGTAATATCTTTATGTGTATTATAAAAATTGTCGCAAGCATTAATAAATCTATTAATAATTTTTGGATTGCCATCAAACAAAGGAATATTATCTGCTTGATACCTTATTAGCTGATAATTGGGTTGATTTGTCCCTGCGGGATTTTGTTGTTGACTTGTCATTTTTATAAATTATTATTAAAAAAGAATTAAATAAAATTTGTAATTTTATGAGTTTAAGATTAACGTAAATAAACTGATATTAATTATTGAAAAATTTTACCACTTATAATGGAAATAAAATATCAATAAATCAATAGTAAAATATATAAAAGGAAATGGTTAAAAGGATGCACTTACAGTAGTAAAAATGTTGCGTGGGTTGCAATTTTCATTCCTAAACTAGGGTTTCCAATAGGATGAGCGATGCTGTCTCCTCCCTGGACTATAACTACGGTTTCCAATAGGATGAGCGATGCTGTCTCCTCCCTGGACTATAACTACGGTTTCCAATAGGATGAGCGATGATGTCTCCTCCCTGGACTATCTATGAGACGTGGGACGATGCTTGTTCCCCCGGACTCGCACCAATAGGACGTGTGGGACGATTCTTGTTCCCTATTCCCTGGTCGTGAGAACCTGCACACTCTTTTGTAATAATTTGGAAGTTCTTTTTGCCACAAATCGTTGAAACGAACCGGTAGACACGCACGATGCGCAAACCGTTAGCAAAATCCGATCCGACTGCGCCAGTTAATAACTTCAACTCGGGAAAGTTATTTTTAAAAAATTTATTTTATTACTCGAGAGATGTACAAGAACTGAAGCTTAAAAGTGATTTTACATATATTTATAATATTTGTTTTGCTGATACAGCTGGGAACATACTAGTCTAAAATCTAAGAAAAGCGTGTAATTAAGCAACGTAGCAAATCTCACGGGAATGTAACTCCATCTATTTTTTTTCTTCACAATTGTTAGTATATTGTGACGAAGTATACTTTTCACCTGTTAGGAAAATGTACCGGGTGTCCAAATAAGAAAGAACGCCGTGTATCTCAGAAAATGTTTATTGCACAGCATTGGGGAAAAAATATTTTCAGTGAAAGTGGTCAAGAGAAATAGCTGAAAATTATTTTCAAGTTTCTGAAATGGCCGCTGGGGAGCGTAACTGCAATCTAAAATCTAAAAAAGTGGTGTTTCTGTGAATTTTGCCATATTAATCTAACAAAAAAGTACCTGTATTTTCAAGTCGAGGATAATTTAAACCTTTTTGTTTGACAATTTTTGTTGTATCTCTAATAATAAAGTGGTGGGTGGTATTTAAAGGTTTCCGTAAAAAACACCCTGTATCTTCGAAACGTCTTAGCCGATTTTAACAAACTTGGGCTAGTTAAAAAGAGCTTTTTTTGGGCTATAAACCTTAAATTATTTGAGGTTTTATTAGTTTCACACGTCGCCGCTAGAGGGCTTTTTTCGAAATTCCGACAGAAATGGTTAATTTTCCCAAAAAAATGAAATGCATTGGAATGATTTTTTTCCATACAAAAGTAGCTAAATGATGCTTAAATAAGCTTGCGAAAACCATATCTCGATATCTTATTCCTTACCTAAAATTTAGGCCAAAGAAAATTTTATACGTCAAAAAAAAATTATACTAATGCATTTAATTTTTTTGAGAAAATTAACCATTTCTGTCGGAATAACGAAAAAAGCCCTCTATCAGCGACATGTAAAAAAACAAAACTTCAAATATTATAATATTTATAGCCCAAGAAAAGCTCTTGTGAACTAGCCTAAGCTTGTTAAAATCGGCTTAGCCGTTTTAAACATACAGAGTGTTTTTTACGGAAACCTTTAAATACCCCCCACAGCTTTATTTTTACAGATACAAAAATTGTCAAACAAAAAAGGTAGAAATTATCCTCGACTTTAAAAAACAGGTATTTTTTTGTTAGGTTAATATAGCAAAATTCACAGAAACATCACTTTTAGATTCAAGATTGCAGTTACGCCCCTGCGGCCATTTTAGAAACTTGAAAATAATTTCCAGCTATTTCTCTTAATCACTTTTACCAAAAATATTTTTCCCCAACGCTGTGCAAGAAACATTTTTTGAGATATAGGCGGCGCCCTTTCTTATTTGGACACCCAGTACAGTGACACTTATCTTTGGGACCTTAACCATATGGGACACATGTATAGAGGGAACTTGTAGCTCGTGAACTATAAACTACTTACAATACTTTTCGCATCCAGTAAAAAGCATATTATTAACCCCCCTTATATGCTAAAAGCGTACCCCCTCACGTAAAAAAAGCCGGTTACCTGTCCCGAAATCCCCTTGTACAATGTCAACCCGCGGACTTTCGAACTATCAGTACGATTACCTATTTATACTTTTTTAAAATCAGATCGTGCTCGACCAGCAAGTTCATGATCCACCTTTCATTGGTGGTCATGAAATGGTTTGACCTTGTCTTAAATTTATATATTTGTGTGTACCTTTTCTATTGTTTCTCTGTATGTTGAATAAATCCGGATTTAATGTTATCCCACTAAATGGTATTTTTCTATAGTTCACAATATGTAACCTTTTTTTTAAATTATAACCCTGTATATTGACACAATTCGGTACAAAATAACCCGTTTTATATTAAATATTTAAATTTTTAATACAGAAGCTTTGGAATGACGAAAAACAAGACACAATATCCCAATTACCATTTTTATAAGCTCTTTATCCTAGGAAGCGCAACCTGTTCAATTCTGCTTGCCATACGGCAGCATAATTCATTGTTTGAATTTTCACAGACCATTATTTCTCCCTACGGGGCTGAAATTTGCGAACTATGTCTGCATATATCAATAACTAAAAGTCTACTTTGCTTTCAACTTTACCACGGGTGCTAGTCAGGTCCATTGCACTTGCAAGTTTTAAACGATTTCGTTAAAATTCAGTTGAAAATCTTTAACATTTTTAACGTTTTAAGTATACCAAGAATGTTATTTTACTATTAATATTGGGTGTTGCACATTAGGGCCGGACATAAGAAATTTCATGCAAATTTTGAAGAAAAATGTTATTAGGGCTTTTAAAATTTTTAGTCAAAATTTGTAATATCAATAACTGAACTAGGTAGGTAGGTTTAAAGTGAGTGGGTATAATACCCTTCCACCGCGACCGATCGGTCTATTGTGGCTCACACCCTTTTATATTTTTCCCACCAGGTCCAGACTCCTAATAAATCTGATGATCCTATTGGGAGAGATATCTTTCACCTCCCCCGGCAACAAGGTGTCATTGCCGAGGATTGCGAATGTTAGTCGTGCCAGTGCTGGGCACGAACACAGTATGTGTTCTGCCAATTCATCCCCCTCCATGCACATGCGGCACTCGGCGTCTTCCGCTAGGCCGATCTTGTGCATGTGGTATTTTAATCTGCAGTGTTCCGTGTACAGTCCCACTAGAGTTTTAAGGTGTACCCTTGATTGCTCCAGTAGTTTGACAGTACATTGTTGATTCGGTGGGCTTATGAAGGCCTTCGAGTGTCTGAGACCCGGAAGTCCATGCCAATACCGAAGATTTTCTCTTTGTGTCCAAGCTGATATGAACTGCTTGGCCGTTCCATAAGATATACCGATGACCGGTTCCGGCCCTGTGAATTTTGTCTCCGCCCCCCTCTTGGCAAGGAGATCTGCGGATTCATTACCCTCCAGGCCGGTGTGTCCAGGTATCCACAGTAGTGTAACCTTATTGTTTTGACCCAGTTTGGTCAGCGCATCCTTGTAATTCCCGACGGTTTTCAAATTGCACCGGCTGGATTCAAGAGCCTTAAGAGCTGCTTGACTATCGGAGAATATTTTAACTGTCTTACGTGTGCAGTGCCGATCAACCAGCGATCTAGCACACATCTTAATAGCAAATACCTCTGTTTGAAATATGGTTGCCAGAGTGCCCAGGCTAAAAAAAACTCTGCCCTCGGCCTCTGTCCATATATTCCAGCTCCAACACCGTCCTTGGTTTTGGAGCCATCGGTGTACCAACAGATGTCAGCCCGGAGCAGGTCGGTCGTTTTTCGACTCCAGTCCTCCCTTTGTGGGTTATGTCTGAGGACATTCCCAGTCTGTCACAGGTCAGGACATTCCTGAGGAGACTGGTGCTCTCCATATGACACGCCTACGGTTTGTTACTGACCGCTTGATAGAGTCTGTTGCCTCCTTCTCCAAGTAAATATGCAGAGGAGGCAGTCCTAGGAGGGCTTCCATGGTCGCCGTTGGTGTCGAGCGCAGCGCGCCCGTGATCATCAGGCAGGCCTGTCTCTGTAGGCTAGATAGCTTTGCTTGGGTCAGCCGCTGCTGCCCCTTGCGCCACCATGCCACAGAGCCATACGTGATCATTGGTCTTATGACTGTCACGTATAGCCAGTACATCTGTTTTGGTTGCATGCCCCAGGATTTTCCACAGATCCTGCGGCATGTCCAAAAAGATAGGGTCGCCTTACGGGTGACTTTTTCTAGATGCGAATTCCAGCTATCTAGGATTAACCCCAGATATTTAGCTTCTTTCGCAAATGGTATTGTTTCACCTTGCAGAGTTGGTGGTCTCAAGTTAACAAGGTTTCTCTTTCGGGTGAAGGGGACAATAACCATTTTTTGAGGGTTTATTGGCATTTTTTCCCTTTGACACCAGCTTTGTGTGGTGTTTAGTACTTCTTGAAGGATGTTCGAAATCATCTCTTCAGAGTTTCCTTTAATTAGGATGACTAGATTATCTACATATGCTGCAGATCGATCTCCCAGAAAGAGAGTATGCGTATAACTGAACTAAGTTTGCGATTTGCTTTAGATAAAACATAATCACTACTGTATTTACTAAACGACAAGCACTAGGTTTTTTATATCATATATTTTTACTCAGAATTATCAGACACGTGTTTCGATCTTTCTACCATTTTTAATAATCTTTAAGAACATGTCAGTTAAATTTTGAATAAAAATGTATGAAACTAAAAACAAACTGGTGCGTTTCGTTCAGTAAAAACGGTAGTACATTTGTAATCGCTGTTTTTTTATTTAGTGACAGTCTACGAAGGCTCATGCCTAATAACCCTGTATTGGTATTTCCACGGCTTCTTTTTTAAAAATTTAACCAATATAATTCCTTCTCCAGCAGCTTCCAATAAAACAACATAGAGCATCTCTTTTTTATTTCTTTACATTTTATGTAAAGAGGCTCTGAATTTCCCTTTTTTTATTTCTTTATCCTTAGATTGTCTTGAGTGTAGAAACTGCTACCCGCAAAGGTGTTCTTTTCTTATACAATCTTCCAAATCTTTAAGGCTCGTGTCAATAAACTACTTCTTATTTCACTCAAGACACTCACGCTATGTCAGTACTTAGGCTTTAAATATTCGTAGACTGTCCCAAGATAAAAAAAATATGATGGTTTGGGATAATGCAAACATTATGTGATGCTGATAAATGACCGACCCTGTATTAAGTAAGAATTATGAAAAGAAAAATAATTACTACTTAGCGCGGCCAGTACAACTCTGCATTTAAATTATATTAACAAGCACAAAAATACCGTCTTCTCAGAATATGGTTAAAGTGCACGAAAATAGGTTGTAACTGTTTTAAACAAGAAACTTTTGACACCCAAACGTGATTTATTCTGGCTTCTACTAATAAACAAAATATTCCAGCATGATATGAAGCTCCTAACGATGATTTTAATGATACGAATAATATATATCAGCGTTTCTTGGACCTTTTTAGGTGTAAAGTCTTTTTTAGACTGTGGTAATTTTTTTTCTTGGGTGTTTCTTTTTAGGTTTATACAGGGAAATTGAGGACTTAAAAAATAAGTTAAAAATACAGTTAAAGATGTCTGGACAAAAATTGGTTTTAACGCAAAATGTATAACTTGTTTTTAAAATCATAGCCCTTAAGTCTCCATATCTTGTGATGTTAAAATCAGAAGGTTTAACGACTGCTGCGTCCTAATTTTAGTTTTGAACTGGCTTTTAAAAGGTAAATTTGCCTTCTTAATTAACTGATTACTCAATAAGTTTTAGTCGAATAGCCCATAAGACATATTTCATAAAGTGTTTGATTCAGGTAAAAAAAATTCATGGTTACCCATGGTTAATCCCCAAAAAAAGTTATTGGCTTTCTGCAAATATTTTTAAATGTATATAATTAAGACGCTATTAAAATTTTAGCGTAAATCAAACCCTTTTTTTATATACACAACTTTGTGGTGGTTTCATTTAAAATTTACCCCCTCCAAAGTAATTTCCTTTTTAGTTTTTAGGGAATGAAGAGACTTTGTATTTCGTGCAAATTTTTATTAAAAATCCTAGCAGAGCGCTTTCGGTAAAACCATCATCAGTGCTATTCGTCGTCAAGCAGGAGCTGCAGCAAATTTGAGCCAACAAAACATGTAGAGGGCTTCAATAAAATATTACATTAATACACAAATTAAAATAAAAGTCAAACAACATTAATATTTGTTACATTTTCCCTTATTAAAGGGTGAAATTTAAAAAACTATACCATTTTGTGGAAAGACGAACATGTGATTAATAAGCAGGTGTTCGGATTTTTAATAAAAATTTGCACGAAATACAAAGTCTCTTCATTCCCTAAATTCTTACGTGCACACAGCCACAACCAAGTTTCATTTTTAGTTTTTATTCTAAACCAACTGGACTATCGAATGGTCTTTGTTGGCTTTTGAATCAAACACTTTTTTTGGTACACCCTTTCTGTTTGCGCAGTACCGGGTGTACCCAGGTAGGTCAGGCAATTAGTCGCACATTTCGTTGAACATGTGTCATGGGCTCTCGGACTATTAAGTTGTTTGATCAGGAATGGCGCTATAGAGTTCACCGTGTAAAGTTTTTATTCCGATCTGTCAACTTATTTTCATATTTACAGCTGTTTTAATTTGACATGTCACAGTATTTTTTACAATGGTAAAAATTAAATATCGTAATGTAATAATTCTTACTTTTAAAAGATATAACACCGAAACAAATTTATGAACCATTGTTAAAACCAGAGGCGGCGTAAGGCGTGGGCGACGTGGGCCACAGCCCACGGCCTCGCGGTTTGAGGGGCCTCGCGCCACGGAGATTTATATTCGCATACCTTAAGGTAGGTATGTGTCTACTAGGGCCTGAAAATCTATCTTTACAAAAAAAAAGGTATCTATAATTCAAAAAATACGTATAAGTGATATAAAAACCAAAGAGAAATGATTGCTGAACCGATTAAAAATACTTTGAGATCGATAGATTGAATTTTTTAATAAAAAAAAAAACGATAAAAATCTGTTTTTTATGGCTCATACGTGAATTTTTTACAGTTGCCATGGAGAAGTTAACCTGATAACTTTCGAAAAAATCATTTTTATTTCTCCTCACTATGGTCAACCTTTTCATTGGGCTTCTGTGAGAATCCCTAATAAAAATTGCAGCTGAATATTGTGTTGTTTATTTACAATTAATTTTTTTCTGTTGACACTTTCACCAAATTTATCATTTTTCGAGGAGCCATATTTATCTTTTTCTTTAAATAGAGGCTGAGAACAGCTGAGACTATAGTACTGTGGTTTTGTTTTTAATTACATTTCCGAACGTGGTGAGTGAGGCGCTTGACTCGCGGAAAAATAAATACTAATTGCGGGAGAATTTAAAACGAACTTTAAGATTAAATGATATTTTGTTTAAATTAAACTAAAACTCCGCTTGGTAATTTATGTGAAAATTATTTGCCATTATCGATTACTTTATTTATTAAAGTTTTCACTATTTTAATTCCAATTATTGAATTTTAATTTTAAACTATACTCAAACAGATTATTTTTTCTAGAAAATGAGTGCTTAAGGTATGCGTTATTTGGATTTACCAAACTTTAATGTATTACTCAAAAGCCATGAACGCGCCAAAAAGTGCTTGCGTCGCTATCGCTCGCGAGGAATCCTGCTTGTCTGATGCTCAACAATTTATTGACAGAAGCTCTTGTGATGTGCCAAACGAGTTTAAGAATAAAAGAGTAGCCAAAAAGAAAAGGGTTTTTGATTATGAAGGCGAGGATCAACCTATACAGTCTCCCAAAAGCCGGTATGAAGCAAATTTTTTTAACACTATGCTTGATTCAATTATTACAAATATGGATTTGAGATTTATGGCTTTATATCAACATCATGAAAATTTCGGTTTTCTGTATGATATAAATAAATTAAAAAATATTCCACACGAAAAAATATTAAAAAATTGCCAAGATTTACACACAGTCCTACGAGTGGGTGAGAGCAGTGACTTTCAACCTTACGAATTATATGAAGAATTACAAATAATGATCCCTAATATACCTAACGTTGTAACAGACGTGAAACAGTTGCTTCAATATATTACAGATAATAACTTAAAAGAAATATACCCAAACATTTACATCGTCATTAGAATATTACTAACAATACCAATTAGTACAGCCTCCGCTGAAAGGAGCTTCTCAAAATTAAAACTAATTAAGAATTATGAATCTTGCCCACATAAATTTATGATCTTGCGCCGCCACTGGTTAAAACTATACAAGAACTCCCCACTTTGAGTTAGAGCAGTAAAAATATGGGTTGCTGAATTAAAACGTGACCATACAATTTTGAGGACGATTCACTTGAAGAACGTCCAAAAAGGGCATCAACACCGGAAATCGTAGCAAAAATACAGAATATGGTTTTGAAATATCGTTGCTTATGTGAGAAATATTTTGACTGTAATTTTAGGTTTCAGAAAGCAGTGGGTGGGTGTTACTTACTGCGACTTTCTTAGCAGCATTTGGAGCGTTTTAGATCGAATAAAAAGGGTTAAGTCCCGTGGCAGGTCTGTAACCTAAACAAAAGGCTAAAGAGTGGTGTGAATTCAGTACTTTGGCTCCAAAGAAATTTAAGGTTTAGAAATCGGCCAAGAAGATACTAGAATTAGCGGTGTGCAAAAAGTATGTTTTTATAACGATTTTAACAACTTTCTTTACCGTTCTGAGTCTCCAATATTTTTTTCACTATTGGACTTTATATGACACACATTTATTTTAGTAAACCCTAAGGGTACTTACATTAAGTAAATATTTGACATTTATTAATTTTAATATTAATTACAAAAATTGGAATTTACACTTCCAAAACTACTTCAGAAATTCAAACCCAAAGAAAAATATATTTAGAACAAATGCCATACATTTTTAAAAATCTATTTATTTTAATTTTTTTTTTATTGTAAAAAAACACCTTTAAATTTGTAAATTTATAGTTGCAGTAGGTAAGCGTTGTAGCAGAAACGAATAATACATAAGAAAACACTTATTTGATCTTAAACGCAAATGTTGTAACATAAATAATAAAATTATTAAATATTATTTTTATAAAAAGCCACTTGTTCTTGTTGTAATTAAGAATAAAAGTGACAACAAAACCCAACTTAATCTGCAATTCACGCTAAGTATTAGTAACTCTTTATTATACCTATAAATAAATTATATATGCATCAACCAATGATGTTTAAATCATACGTAATTTATCAAATTTATATATATTTCAATATTATTTTAAATTTTAAATAATAAAGTTAAATCGTTATATTTTTATAAAGTTGGTTTTTATTTAACTAAACCATTAAAAATTATTATAATAGGAGTTTATTGTGTTCTTTCTTATTCTATCCTCTAAATTGGCCTATACCCTACTTTATGTATATTTATTTACTTTAACATTTTACCATAAAGTTTAGGTGAGTTAAATTTTTTGATGTTATTTTAGGAAAACTAAGTTGTACTAAGAGACAGAAGTTGCAACCTAACAGCTTAATTTGGTAACTACAGTTTACACAAGTGTAGTTTATTATTTGTGATAAAGCTGACACTCCAAAATTACCAAAATTGCTTCCAAATTATATAGATTAATACAAGCTGCAACTCTAACTTACAGTTATTTAGCTGTAGAGTCTTAACATCAGAGGCGCACATAATAAAAAATAAACATACATAAGTACATCAATCAGTTATAAAATTTATCAGTACATCAATCAGTAATAAAATTTATCAACACATTTTTTGTGTAATTTAAATTTTTTTAATTTAAAATTATATAATTATTGTATTTATTTTAATGTGTCATTTTATTATCAGTAAGGATCGGATTTTAGGCAAAATGCCTTTTTTTGCCTAATTTTGCCTTTTTGTTTATAGTTTGCCTATTTTGTTACTGGTTGCCAAAAATAGCCTAAAATGGCTTATTATTAAAATTTTACCAATTAATAATTTAAATACGTAGCTTAAAATATTATTAACATGAATTTTTTAGATTTGACCCTTTTGCAGGTCGGGGGTAAAACCCAAAATCGGCAAAACCCATTATAAAGTAATAAAGTAATAAAATAAATAGCTCGCAAGTCGCCCCTCTCAGTTAGATAGGTACGTAATTGCCCTAAATTAACCTAATTCTAGTATAAAAAATTTAATTTTTGTTGTTCCCTCAAAAATATTTAGATTTTTTTTGCTGTATTGCCTTGTAATGGCGGACCAAAAATTAGTGTCGTGGGTAAAGTCGTATCCAGAATTATTACTGGAGCGTGACGGTGCTTTCTGTAAGCCTTGTGGAAAAGTGGTAAGTACTCTAAATTTATTAACTCTGTCATATCTGTTTTTGCAATCTTGGCAACAGTATCTACTTATTTTTTAATGTGAATACCCAACTAAATCAGGGCGTTACTTTACAGATATTCAGCACGAAAAAATATTTTATCGATCAGCACTGTGGTACGCCTCTACACAAAAGAAAATTGCAACAACAGAAATCGTCCTGCTTTTCGCAAATGTCGCTGAATAAGTGTTTTTCAAATAATCGACAAAAAAATGATAAAGAAATATTTATAAGATATTTATGTAAGGCGCTAGTAGCATCAAATATTCCTTTAAATAAATTAAATAACACTATTTTTAAGTCATTTTTAAAAAAATATTGTAAAAAACCTGCACCCGATGAAAGTAAAATAAGAAAAAATTATTTAGAAAATTGTTATTTGGATAACATTCATTAAGTCAAGCAGTATATAGGCAACAATTATATATATTTTGTAGTTGATGAGACCACGGATATGTGTGGTCGATCTAATTAGTAATGTCAAAAAATTGTTTGTTAAGGCTCCGTTAAGAGTTCAAATTTATGGAGAAAATTTACCAAATTTACTTTATTTTAAACATTATGAAGATATTAAAAAAATTATATTTATGGTTGACGATCAAACATTAAATGCAATTAAAGAATGTAAATCTGTTTTAGCTTATATTTACAATAATTGCGCTTTATTAACTTCAACTATCTTAAAACTAGAATCGCAGGGCTTGCCCTTGGAGGAGTCTACCAATTTAGCTACGCAACTAGAGAAAGCAATTGAGTCAGCTAAAGGTAAAGTCGGTTCAATAATTTGTAGAAAATTAAAATAAGTTTTACAAAAAAATTGGGGATTTCAAACTTTAGTATAAGTATCAAAAGTTTTAAGTGGTAAATTTTCGGACCAGCTATCAGACATTAAACCTGACATAATATCTAACTTGAAATTTGCTCCAATTAGGTCTGTAGACGTAGAACATAGTTTTTCTGCTTATAAAAACGTTTTGTCTAATAAAAGGCAATCATTTCTAATTGAAAATTTGGAAAAAATTATGCTTTAATCAGAACGTTTTTGGTTCTTTGTAATTTTTTCTATTTATTTTTATTTTTAATGATGTAATAACATATAAAATGATATATTGTTTAAGGTGCATTTACAGTTTTTTTTTGTATAAAAGTAATTTATACTAAATAACACTGTTAGTATATAGATATTGTTTTATTAAAAAACTGCCTATTTTTTCGATTACCTGCCTATTTTTCTCTATTACCTGCCTTTTGTTAATAAAAACTATGCCTATAAAGGCGCATATTTTCACAATTTATTCAGCCTATAATCCGAGCTTTAATTATCAGTCAAGTCAGTCTCTACACCTGATTTGCAAGGTAAGCGCAAGGTAATGTAGATATGTCTCTTACAGGACCATCAATAATTATTAGATTGGGACACAAAAAAAAAATAAATAAAATAAAAACGTCAAAAAACAATCATGATCGCTGTGGCGAAAAATGTCTGACAGTACTCATCCTTTGCTTATGATCGGCCAAGTTTTGCAGAACAAAGAGTCATTTACCTTTGTGGACATTACCTTCCAGAATGAGTTTCGAAAAATTCTGGATTCTTCTTTCGAGCCAGAAAATATTTTTTCACTTCCAATCTGTGTACACCTGCTAAGACCCTGCTTGAAAGCATTCTTGATTTTATCGAGAAAAAGAGTCGTGCGCCTTTTACAAAAAAGATTCATTCGCTTGCCTATCTACCAGCAATATGGGATCTGTCGCTCTTATTTAGGTATTTTCGCGGCTTCTGCTTCGAAAAATTGGCCAATTTAATTTTTTCTTTATTAACTTTCAATAGAGCATATCAAAGTTTTATTTTCATGTATCCCTTTGCAGTCCATCCAGAAATGCCGATCCTTCATATCTAGACTGTAGAATACCCTTTTCACGTATTGGTAATTTTTTTAAAATTACATGGATTAGGTATTATTCAGGCATATTTTGTTATATTGTAAAGTATTTGTTAATAACAAGAATTAAACAAGTGTTTTAGTGGACCCTTCTACGCCTGTATTTCAGTTTACTCTAAATGAGGCCACCAAGTTTGTGTCATACAACTTTATAATATTCATTTCCTCATAAACGACTTGGTAAGTTTTGAATGGAATTAAGATTTAACAATGTTTATCTAGAGATTTACAAAGATATTTGTTACAGAAATGTTCGCATGGTTATATTATAAAGACAATAATGGATAAGTTTAATTACGGTTTATAAGATTTAGTTTTAGCTAGCAACAATAAAATTGTTGTTTTTTGTTCTTTTAAATAAGGAAAATATACATTAAAATTTAAAATATATACTGGATTCCTGGGTACAAATAAATTGTGGTTTTTACCGTAATTAGCTTCCAAAAAATCAGTTTAAGGATGTTTAGGGCAGTATTTCTGTCCTAGAGGAACCTGGAATATACCACAAGCTGACTGTGGCCTAGGTCCCAAGTCATAAAGGCTACCCAAGAAATAAGAAAGACCTTCTGAACCACAGCAGCAAAGCAGTAAGTATAGTAGTAGGTTAACTTCCAGAACATTGTAGATTCAGTAAGCACATTAAAATATGTGTCTTATAGAGGACAACCTATGCAGGTTCTGTCAGGAGAAGAAACAACTGAACATGGTTGTGGCAATAAGAATCACTACGCAGACTTAGCCTTGCAAGACTCGGTGAAAAAAAGCAAAGGCCGACAAGGGACATGAAAAAAATGTAAAATTTTAGGGATAATTTTAGCCGTTAATTTCACCAGATTATTAGTGTGTAAAATGGCTTTAAATCATCAAGGAGCGATCATAATAAATAATGTAAAGTTGCACAGAAAATAACCATTTTGCTTTATTCTATATAAAAATAATCTTATTTAATCTAACAATTGAGAATATATCTATACTTACATTGTTATCCTTTTTGGGAGGTAATGCTCACCAATTTTTTGTTTATTGATATTGCTATATTTATTTTAAATAAACTAAAAAGGTAGTCGCAAAAACCAAACATTACTTGCCAAGAAAAACCTTGAAAAAAAGAAAAAACCACCATCGTTACAAATGCATTAAAATTAAGGTAAGAAAGCTATCATAGGTGTCCTTCAAACGTCACATCATTTCGGTTATATTTTGACTGAGTGCCGTCATATTTGCTGCTGCTATTTTTTATATGTAAACCAATTCGCCAGACATATTTCAAAAACACGTGGGTAGAAATAAGGCATTGGCTTTTGCTATGAGTTATCCTTAGTTGTTTTACCGGTTATCAGCATTAGGATGAAAAAATATTTGTTTTTGTTGTGTACCTTTTTTAAGTTAAATTTAAGATTGTTTATAATTCAATTTTTATAAGCACTTTTATTGGACAAGTAAAAATTTTAGTAACTGACATATGGTTTGAATTAAATGCGTTTTTTTTTAGATGTATGAAAAAGCGGTTTTTTATTATAGTGCATGTTCATCTTCGCAAAAATAATAGGCCAATCAATAGAGATTTTTTCGCACACTTAAATTTAGCCGGAAACAACCTGTGCCATCTGTTTAGACATAATAAATAGATGAAAACCCCGGTTTTGTCCCCAGCAATTTGTTTACAGTAATTGTTTAAACAATAAAAACTGTAAAAAAAGGTAATTTTTCAGTTTTCGCGTACAACTCGAAAACTATTCAAGATATCGCGATGGTGTCAATGGGATTATTTTAGAGAATTAAAAAACCTATAAAATGGTTTTTTATAGAACTTTCTTCGAGCATTTCTCGCCGAGAAAATCCAAAAAAACTCCAAAACTAAACCCTTCTCAAAAAATCATATCTTCCTTCGGTATAAAGATTAAGAAGTAATCTTTCGTGAAATGATAGGTAAAAATATGTAGTTTAACCACGCAGAGAATGGTGTCTGTCGGATTTATAGTTTTTGATTTAGGGCTTATTAAAAATTTAAGGGCCTTTTTTACAAGAATCACCGTTTTAAGGCGGATCAATATATTTTAATTCTGAAAAAGGCATATAAAAGTAGACATTAGAATCTTTCTCTTCATATTTTGAATTTTTTGCTTAGGGGTTTGAAATCGGTGAAAAAAGTCTCTGAAAGTCGTGCAAAACGCGAAAAACGTGTAAATCTGTAATTTACGTTAAATGATTTTGGAAGGTCATGAATCGAGATGAACCCTTTTGCATTTTCTTTAGAAACAGATCAACTGTTGGAAAGAAATAGTGGATCCAACAAAAAGGTTTTTTTAACCCATTTTCACCTCTTTACCCCCCAAGCATAAAACTTTCCCAAAAAAACGTTTCTTTTATAGGGTTTTTGGGCCACTGAATTCAAATATGACATAATACTTGAGGGCTTAGAAGGGCTGAAACAGGCACCCCTTAATCACACATTTTGCTAAAAAAAAGTTTTTTCCCCATTTTTATTGTTATATAGAGGTTTTAATGGTAAAAAAACTTTTTTTTTAACGAAATGTATGTTTTAGGGGTGTTGGAAGTAAAAAAGGGTAAATTCAGCCCTTCTAAGCCCTTAAATGTAATTTCTAATATCATATTAGAATTCAGTGGCCCAAAGAACCTATATGTACCATTAAAAATGTGGTAAAAACTTTTTTTTTAGCGAAATGTAGGTTTTAAGGGTGTATGGGCTAAAAAAGGGTGAATTCGGCCCCTTCAAGCCCTCAAATGTAATTTCTAATATCATATTAGAATTCAGTGGCCCAAAAGACCTATATGTACCATTAAAAATGAGGCAAACTTTTTTAAGCCAAAGGTACGTTTTAGGGGTGTAGGGGGTAAAAAAAGGGTGAATTTAGCCCTTTATTTAAATGTAATTGCTAATATCATATTTGAAATCAGCGTCTCAAAAAAACCCATTTGTATCATTAAAAATGGGGAAAAAACTTTTTTTTACAGAAATTAATGTTTTAGGAGTGCAGAGGGTAAAAAAGGTTGAATTTAACCCTTCTAAGCCCTCAAGTATAATTTCTTATATTATATATTTGAATTCAGTGGCCCAAAAAACCTACAAAAGAAACGTTTCTATGAAATAATTTTATGCTTGGGGAGTAAAAGGTTAAAAACCCTCTTCGTATACTATTTCTTACCGACAGTTTGTAGTTGATCTGTTTCTTAAGAAAATGTAAAAGGTTTCATCTTGATTAATGACCTTCCAAAATCATTTAACGGTAAATTACAGATTTACCCGGACTAATATGCATTTCTCCTTGGTTGCCTTCGTCCCCACTACCGCTACTCTATTCTGCTTCGCTCGTCGTTTTTCGCGTTTCGCACGACTTTCAGAGATTTTTTTCACCAATTTTTCACCCTCGCCTCGAAGCGAAAAATTTTTTGCTCTGTTGGCTGGCCTATTATGGGTACTTTTAAAGTTTACAGCACCTAACTGATTATTAAAATAATAATCTTTTTTTATTAAAATTAAACTCTAGAATAGCGTGTATTTTTTCTGTTCATCCAGTATTAACTGCTTAACTGCTGGATATATTAAAAATTTAATTTCTATATTAGTGTTAGTTAATTTTAGTCTACAATTCACTTAATAAACAAAAAAATAAATAAAATATACGCAAATATTAATATTTGTTTACTTCAAATATTGATATTTGTTAACTTTAAATATTACGAACGAAATATGTTTTAACGGGTGTTAACGAAATCACTACCAAGCCTTTTATTTTCTTAAATGAAAATAAACTGCTCAACAAAAAGATCGTAACATTTAATTTTTAGACCCGTTTTCAAACTGCTGTAACTTTTTTAAAAATTAACTTTTTTGAATATCTAAAACGAAGTTTAAAACCGCGTTTCTTCTACTTTAAGCTGTATTGCATTTGGTTTTAGTAAGATGAATATTATCATGATGTACAGGGTGATCAATACAGTGCTGCAAAAAAGCAAAAAGTTCGAGTGTGTCCCATTTCAGTGGTAATTTTTTTTGGTTGTTATAATATGGGTTGATACCAAAGTCATATCAATATCTTTAGACGTTTATGCCAGTTTTTGAATTGAGGACCTCTGGCTTGCGATACACTTCTAAACGTCAAATTTTGGTAATCAATTCTTTAAAAAGCTATAACTGGAAACTGGATTGACGGATTTCAACGAGTGTTTCATATTCGGAAAGCTCCTTTCATGTAGATTTTTCATGTCCTAACCACTTTTCCATAGGTTATAATTTTATGAGTATACGGGGCCAACAAAAACCAAAAACGTAGCTGATTTAGAAATCCTATATATAGGGTAAATTATTGAACGCCAAATGTGTGTTTGTTTCGTTTTAAAAATGGCCAAGTTGAAGTTTGTGTCAATATCTCGAAACGATTTCTACCGTTAATCGATTTATGCTGTTTAAGTGCTTGTAAACTTATTCAGCAAAAATGCGTCGTTATTATGGCATTAGGTCTGAATAGTAGGAATTCCAACAACGTCTTTAAGTTTTAAACATTTTTAAACATAAATTAGGGTATTTGGTGTTATAAACCATGATATACGGAGTGATTAACAAAGTGCTTTCAAATTTATTATGGTATCCATAATTACCGCAACATTAGGTACAGAACGGCCTTGTTTGCGCAACATGTTTTAGATTAAAATTGTTAGGCTTGAAACTCTTTCTAGTACATTTCGGTGTTTAAAAACTTACCGCACTATATTTTGTAGTTGATTTTAGCTGAGTTTTGCCATTTTCATTAAGTCAAAAATTTCAAAGAGTTAAATTATCTCTACAAAAAACAAAAACATGTTTACTTGATATATAAAATTTATCTATAGCAGCGATACGTTTCTATAGCAACGATGGAATAATGTCATTGTCATAAAACAGTCTGTAAGTCAAACAAAACTTTTTGTCTTCTGTAGAGGTAATTTTACTCTTTAAAAATGGCAAAACTAAGTAAAAATGAACTACGAAATATAGTGCGGTAAGTTTGCACTTTGTTGATCACTCCGTATATCATGGTGTACAACACCAAATACCCTAATTTATTTTCAAAAATGTTGAAAACTTAAAGACGTTGTTAGAATTCCTACCATTCAGACCTAATGACATAATAACGACGCATTTTTGCTGAATAAGTTTACAAGCACATAAACAGCATAAATCGATTAACGGTAGAAATCGTTTCGAGATATTGACACAAAATTCAATTTGGCCATTTTTAAAACAAAACAAACACACATTTGGCGTTCAATAATTTACCCTATGTTTAGGATTTCTAAATCAGCTACGTTTTTGGTTTTTGTTGGCCCCGTATACTCATAAAATTATAACCTATGGAAAAGTGCTTAGGACATAAAAAATCTACATAAAATGAGCTTTCCGAATATGAACACTAGTTGAAATCCGTCAATCCATTTTCCAGTTAAAGCTTTTTAAAGAATTGATTACCAAAATTTGACGTTTAAAAGTTTATCGCAAGCCAGAGGTCATCAATTCAAAAACTGGCATAAACGTCTAGGGATATTGATATTACTTTGGTAACAAAGCATATTATAACGACCAAAACAAAAATACCACTGAAATGGGAGACACTCAAATTTTTTGTTATTTGCCGCACTCTATTGATCAACCTGTACATCATGATAATATTCATCTTACCAAAACTAAATGTAATACAGCTTAAAGTAGAAGGAACGCGGTTTTAAACTTCGTTTTAGATATTCAAAAAAATTAATTTTTAAAAAAGTTACAGCAGTTTGAAAACGGGTCTAAAAATTATATGGTACGATCTTTTTGTTGAGCAGTTTATGTCGCTTTTAAATTTTAAGATGATATATTATGTCATTTGGTGCTGTTTTTGAATATAATATCATTTGCCTGTTACGCCCGGTTTACCCAAAAGTGGTGTGAATTTTGATGTATCAATTGGAACACCCGGTATATTTTTCAATATTCAAATTTTACAACCCATTTTTTATATATTTAATTCATACCTATCATTGTTGATTTTGTGAAAATGACGACTGAAAATGTCTAGTGCGATAAACGGTCCAACTATTTAAGGGTCCATGCCTAAAAAAATATTTGGTTTAGACAACGGTTTCCATAAAAAAAGTGTTTATAGAGATATGACTTATTTAAATACAGTATTTAATACAGGGTGCTTAATTAAATTTTTTGGTATAATATTATTTAGTGGGTCAATTTTAGCAGCACTTTTATATATATATATATATATATATATATATATATATATATATATATATATATATATATATATATATATATATATATATATATATATATATATATATATATATATATATATATATATATATATATATATATATATATATATATATATATATATATATATATATATCAGGAATGCTTCTATAAAAATATATTAGTTTTCATTTTAAAAATCCAAGCTCACGAATACAATTAAATTATCTTAATAGTGGGTAAAATTTGGAAGAAAAGTCGCTTAGTTATCGAGAAAAAACCGCGTAGAACCAAACCAGACTTAGTGGGATTCTTTAATAAGGTAATCGTGTACACGAAATCACTTTTACGACATTTTTTAGTGGTCGAGAGTTTTTTATTTCGAAAAACCCAAAAAAATCGGTTTTAATAAAACACGTATTTTAACTTCTCCACTGCTCTATCTTTAATAATATTCATGCTATCAAGTTAATTTTTTTTAGATTAAAGTATTGACTAATAGTTACGCTCAAACAACGTCCCACTTGAAGCTGATATTTTTTTGTTAACGGCCAAAGTCATATTTTTGCGCGCTTGGCTTAGCGAGCCGGCCGACTACAAAGATCTTACGGTCCGGTGGAAGTGTAGTAGGTAGTTAAAGTTGTATCAACAGGTTTAAACGCAGATCTAAGGGCTGCTTAAGTTGTTTAGAAAAGAAAAATTTTAAATATCCAAAACAGGTGGGTAGATTTTTAAACCCATACAAAAATATCAATCATTGTTATTAATTACCCATCTAATTAAACCACCCACGGGATTCGTTATTTTTTTGATTATACATTCAAAACATCATAATTTTTTAAACATTTTTAGCAACAAAAAATTGCGCATGCTTTGTGTCTTTTAATTAAATTTGAGAAATATAGTACATACATTAAATATAAACTAAGGCTTCGTTAAAGGTATTTTTTAAACAGGAATATATAATTCTTTTTTTCCATATAAAGAGATGATACGAAGCTATTCTTTGACATGTCTGACATTGCTGCCTGAATAAGCAATGTTGCCAGACTTTTTGAAGGTTGTTTTTTTATATAAAAAACTAACCAGAACTAACAAACAACAACTTTCAAACTATGATCTAGTTCTGGTTAGTTCCGGTTAGGTTTTCCTCGTTAAATTGTAATTTTTTTAATTATAAATGCGCCGTTCTGGTCGGTCATGATTAGTGCTGGTTAGTTAAAGCGGCTTTTTATTTTCCCTAATTATATTTGTTACTGGCTTGAAATTCAAATATTTTTGATTTAATGAAAATTATCCTTATGGTAACGGCAAAGTTTTTTATTATAAATTAATAATATTTCCGTTTAGCAACACTATAAACGTCTTGAAGCGATGCCTGAATTTATTACATGTAAATCGTAAATAGTTAAAATAAAATGTCAAATAGTGACCAATTTTTATTGCGCTTTTCTTGGTGAAAACTACATCATCCGCATTTTTTGCCTTAAATAATAATACTTAAAGAATATTTTACATTGCAAATTTAAAAATCGTCCAATTCCGTGGGTTATTTTTTTACAGACCCAAAAATGTAATATGTAAGTAGTTATTTAGGCGCTTCATTAGTAGCATTTTACGTAAATTGAATCCATTTCTGCCTTAAAATCTTAAATAATGATATTGCAGGAACGAAATTTACACTCCTTACAACATTTTAGTTCTTCTTTCACACAAGTACATGTTGGAAATTCAATTTTGGGTTGACATAAAGCCATTGCACTTCGTATTATGGCAGCAGCTCTTAATAAAGTTTAAATTTTGGACATTTCTTCAGGAAGTAACAGATCTATCTGAACATCACTACCAATACTCGCAGAAAAGGTAGATATTGTCGAACTATTTTCGGGAGGTTCGGGAAAACGTTCCCTATTTTTGTGGATTTTAGACATTTTACGTTTTGTATTTTGATGGGATAGAATTAAATAATTGATAATCCGATTATTGAAAAACCGTATCATGCGATTATTCAGATTTAATTTGAATTACGAAAATAAAATTTAAATCAAAAAATTAAATCTGAATAATCGCATGATAGCGGTTATTTCAATAATCGGATTATCGATTATTTTTAATTCGAATTATCCCATCACTATTTCTGACCAACCAAAGTACCTACCAAAACGTGGCAAAATCGTCTTTATGTTTCTTTCAAAATGTAGTGGCTGTAACATAATTTATGATATTTCTCATCAAACGCAAATAAATCTTTATAGCCACGTAATTTAGATATCATATTAATGACGTTTCTATTCCTGGCAGCTTTATTACTTTTTTGATAGGTAGCTTTTTCTACTACCTAAAAAGATTCAGTACTATGTAAAAAATAAATACCCTAAACAGGATTTATAAGGATAAAATTGAAATTCGTATTTTGTTTCAGTACAAAATATAAACTAATATAAAGGTACCAACTATACTATGAAGGTACCTAATAATATTTAAATTACTTGTTTAAACAGATTTTTTATATAACTTTTCTTTTTTTTATTTTTACTATTGCTGCAAAAAACACATTTGTCTAATATTAAAACTATCGCAATTAAGTTTTTGAAAGATCGGCGCGGCGTCAATGTCTGATTGAAATTATGATAAGTTTTGAGAATCTGTTAAGTTTTGACAGTCTTTATGATATTTTATTTTAATTTCGCCATTTAAAATATCATTTTTTTGACAGAATTTTTTTTTGCTAGATTGTCCTGCCTTTTTTCAGCACTTAATAGTAATGATAACAACCCTTGTATTCTAGGTCAGCGTTTCTCAACCAAAATTTAGTTATTATTGTTTTTTTTTAATAAGTAAATTTTTTTCGCGGATCAAAAATTGTCCGCGGACCAGTAAAATTTCTCCGCGGACCACTTGTGCCATGGTGGTCCGCCGGACCAGCGGTTGAGAATAGCTGTTCTAGGTCTTTGTAAAACAGATTTGTATCCATCATACACAATTTTCTTACAAATAATTCGCTTCATTGTTTTAAAATTTTAAATACATACAGCACACTCTAAATTTCGACAACCACAACTACTAATGTATTACTTAACTACGCACGCAATCCGCATGCGGTGCTATTGGGTCCCGATAATACTTTTTTACGTCTGAAAAAAAAATCGCTGTTGCCAAACGATACGCTCTAGGAAAAAATTTTTTTTTTCAAAAACTTTTGTTATTTTTTGGCTATATTTTCTTCGCTGCATGTATGAAAATATTTTCAAAAATAAAAAAGTTTATCGATTGGTGAAAATTTCAATAGGGGAGAGTGGGGCACATTCGGCATATTCAGCTTTGTTTCACAAATTTGACAAAACAGTGAGTATGTTCAAAAAACTAATTTTGGTTTATGGGAAGTTATTTTATTATGCATTTGTTTTAAGTATTAAACAAAGTATAGGTAGAGAGTAAGTATGAGATTTTTATAGTTTTAATTTTTTTGTCAAATAGCTGAAAGTGCCCCCTGGGTGGGCAGTTTCGGCTAAGGGTTGGTGAACATTCGGCTAGGTATTAAATTAATGGATAGCATATAAGAATAAACTAAAACAATGTCAAAAACACTTATATTCTGAAAAAACCTTAATGCTAATACAAATAATGTAACTACTTAGTGAAAAAATAAAGGCTTTCTTTCATAACTAATAAACTTTTTTTAATGCTGGATTTAGGTCAACGTACATTTAAACCCGCAAAACTAACGTTAAACTTGACACTTGACAATTTGTTACTCTTGAAGAACCTTTAGTAAGCGGAGAAGGTAAAATAGCATCAATGTCATCTTTTTGCATCGCGGCAACATCATCAACATCAGGAAATACAAAATTATTTGAAGAAGGAAGCTTCTTAAAAATGAGACCTCAAAGTCTTCATTTTTTGTGTGTGGAAGTCCTGTGACTTTACCAATATAATAAATATCCGACTTAGGCACGACGAATTTTACTGTGAGCTGCTCAAATGACTCATCGTCATCGGATGACTCATTATAAAATATATCCACACTTGAGTCACTAGATGAGGATATTTTTCTTTTCCTTGCTTCTTGAGTAATATTTCTTTTCACAGATTTATTTTGTTCTAAAGATTTTTTTCTCTTTTTTTCCTCCTCAAAGCTCTTCCTGTGTTCATACGCAGGTGTGTCAGTACAAACAGTTGATTTTCCTCTTTTTCGATTGGTTTTTTTCGGTGCTACGTCTCTTTTTGGAAACGGTCTTACATCAGTTATTGATATTGACGTTGACGTAGACGTAGATGGTAAACCAATGGTATCAATTTCGTCACTTTGGATGACTACTTCTTGGTTTTGACCCAAGTCGTCGTCTGCAGGCAGCGGTCTGTCAGTCACTTCACTGGCTGCATAATCGGAATCAGAAAATTCAAGTTGGTTGCGAGGCCAAAGTCCGGTGTTTTTGAAGGAGCTGACGATATTCTTCATGGTAAAAGCCTGTTCGTATGCAATCTTTACTATTCGTGCCAAATGTCTAATTGTTATGATTTTGCCAGGATTTGCAAGCAACCAATCATGCTGAGCAATTCTAAGATAGTTTTTCAAAGAGGCGTGGATTCCAGTATCTAAAGGCTGTAACTTATGGGTGGTGTGAGGAGGAAAAGACAAGAGGACAATTCCTTTTTCACGACAAACCTTGATCGCCTGTGCTGAAATGTGCGATTCGTGGTTGTCGTTAAGAAGAAGCACTTTATTTTCTGTTGAGCAGTTCTTCTTTTGTTTTATGCTGCAGTAGCTTCTCGATTCGTGACTAAAGAGTCTGACGCTTTACCTGATACTCTAGTGTTGCCTTATATTGACTTAATCGGTTTGTCAAAATAGCCTTAATATCTTCCTTGATATGTGGTTCGCTGATATTGAGCGATGGTTTTATGGGTACGTTTTTCGGCATCTGCAATAAAAAGAAGAATAAATGTCTAATCACTCTTAAAATTATTCTTTATTGCATTTATTTTGGTTAATTTTTTTTACATTTATAACACCAAAACAAAGGTGGGTCACCATTCGGCTATAGCCGAAACATGACCCCCTTAGCTAGCCGAATGTGTCCCACCGGATAAAATTTTAGTTTTAATATTGAAAATCGCGCAAAAAAATATTTTGAGGTTATGTTACTGCTTAATATTAAAATTTATGTTTTTACACTATTTTATGATGTACAAAGTATTTAAATCAAAAATAAAATGCAGAAACTATAAAAGAATAAAAGTAGTTAAAAAATCTTACCTTTTATTGCCAAAAACACACTTTTTTTCAATATTTATTTTTTCACATTCATACACTCTCAATATTTACTGCCCGACTGAAAACAAATAACAAGTGACAGAAGACGCGGAAAACTGGCGCCAAATTCAAAATAGGTCAGGAAATATTTGCGGTAGCCGAATGTGCCCGACAGCCGAATGTGCACCACTCTCCCTACCAAAAATATTTATTTTTAGTTTATATGATTTTTAGAGGAATGAAAGTGCGAATTGTGCCCAAACTGTTTATAAGGTTACAAGTGCTACAGTGTGGGCTTTAATTTGACACAAAAAATTTCGGTATCTTTGATAGTTTTAAAGTTATGGCGGTGGAAACAAAAAAAAAATCAATTTTTTTATAAGTTAAAAAAATCACTTTTTATTAATTTAAAAAGTTCGAGACCACAAAAAAATGTCGTAAAATACGATTTCATGTGCCCGGTGACATACTCAAAGAAACCTAACAGGTTTGATCTGGTTCTACGCCAAAAAAAAACAACACGATAGACTTACGGAATCGCTCCGCTAATTTAGTAATATAGTCTTTTAAAGGTTTATTTGGTAAAATGACACATAAACAATAACAATAAATAAACTCTCAAGATTACTCTAGTTTATAAGGAGTTCAGTCGCAATTGAAAAATGTCGCAGATAAGTCTCGATTAACCATTTTGTTTCTAGTAGAGTTGTATCGACTTTGAATCGATTAAAATCTTTTAAGGAAAAACCTTTTTTCAACCTTGATATTTAAAGACATCGAAAAAAGGTGGAATAATATTGCTACACAAAAATTTCTGACGAAGAAAAAACTTGTAAGATATGGAAAAATTATGAAATATACTAAAATGTAATACCTATTATACTCTAAAGACAAAAGTATTACTAAATATAGATGATCTTTTAGCATACAAACATTTGTACTTCGAGAATCAAAATTCTCGATGCGCATGATTGTTATTCGCTTAACAATCATTATATTAATGGAATATGCAACACTGTGTTTTCGAGATTGGAGAATAGACCGCCTGATGTTTAAATTTTCTGCCATTATAAGCTAGACAATATCTAAGTCTGTCCCGTAATTCTCGTAACACGTTATTCGGACTATCCCAACAAAGTTCGCGTATTTGATTACCAATGTAAACTTACTTAACAAATTGCCTCATTATAAGACATATAAGACATTTAAAATAAGTTACTGCAGTAAAAAGTCATTAAATTACTGGTTATTTTAAAAAAAATAATAAACTGATATATTGTATTTTGACAGATAAATGCATACAACTCTATACTCTTGAAATTGGCTTAAAAAATCAGTTAACTATATTATCCGTAAAAATATGCAGGGTCATTTATTTAAATTAACCCTTCCTGTACACTTTTTAAAACGAAAATACTTTTATTCAATTTATTTTTTAGAATTAGGTGGGTGGGTAAATATTTGTTATAAGATTATAAGCGGTTTTAAAGATATTTGCAATATTTCAGACACCCTGTATAGACAACATAAATGATTTGTAATAGAAATAAAACAGAATAGTTTTAAATCACTGTGTGCTTTCCTGTAATATTGAATAATCAATTATTAGAATCACGTATTTTCTTACAATTGTTTAAGTATATTATACTGGGGACAATTTGGACCTCATTATCAATAATTAAAAAATATGCGATGTCACTAAAGAAGAAATACATTTTTTATTGTATAAATTGTAAAATTTTATAAGAAGTAACCTGAAAAAAATTATTGAAACAAAAAAAAATTGAATCAATTTTTTCAAAAAAACTTTTATAGTAGCAGGATTTCTATTTAAAAACAGTCTAAAAACAACCAGGGGTTTTTAGTAATACAATAAACATTTTTATGACTTTTTCTCTTCAAATTTTTAATTCTTAACAGAAATTAGTGGTGTATTTTTTTGAACAGCAAACGCCTTAAAGAGTGGTTGATATATTAACGTAAGAAGGAAATATTTGTTAATGTTAGTTTTCTAAACTTTTGGTCTTATTATCTGTAAAAAATATAACTTAAATTTTAAAAAGGGTTGTCTTAAAAAAATACCTACAATAAAATATACAAAATAACCAACAGCTTAAGGCTGTTGGTTATTTTTCTTTTTATATTACTATATTCCACTTAAAAATTCTCTTTCATGTTTTTGTTTGTAGACCAAGAAAATTACAGCAATTTAGGTTAAAATAAATCGATTTTGCCAGACAACTCGGATCGGGATGCGGTTTTCGACATCCGACTCGGGAAAGCATCAGAAATCCATTGTACATATGAGAGGGAGCTGGTCGACCCAAAGTGCCTCTCGGGTGCATAAAGTGCATCCCCAAAATTGCATATTCCTTTCAAAAATATACAAAGTCGATAAAATATAACGTAAAAATTACCCCCCGGAGGTTTTCTAGGGCGCTGATTCGGAATCTGACCTCGAAAAACCCCTACGATGCCCGGGGGTGGCTGCGCTGAGTAGGTTTTGGACAAAATTGGCCGAAATTACCTCTTTATGACAGGCCGCGAGGATCCGGACCAGAGTTTCTCCCCCGGAGGTTTTCGACCACGCTGATTCCGAATCTGACCTCGAAACATCCCTAAGATGTTCAGGAGTGGTTCCGAGGGGGTTGCCGAAATTACCTCTGCATGATAGGACGCCAGAATCCGGACCAGAGTTGCTCCCTCGGGGTTTTTGAGAGGGCGCTGATTCCAAATCTGACTTGGAAATACCCGTACGATGCCCAGAGGTGACTCCGCAGGGATGAATATTTGCCAAAATCACCCCTTAACTATAGGTCGCAAGAATCCGGGTCAATGCTGCTTTCACGGAGATTTTCGGGGGCGGTGATTCCGAATTTGACCTCGACACACCTCCACGTTGCCCGGGGGTGGCTCCGCGGGGATGAATTTTGGCCAAAATTACCTCTTAACGATAGGTCTCGAGAATCCGGGTCAAAGGTACCTCTCAGGAGTTTTTGGGCGCGCTGATTCCGAATCTGACCCCAAAACACTTCTACGTTGCCCGGGGGTGGCTCGGTGAAAGTGAATTTTGGCCAAAATCACCCCTTAACGATAGGTCGTGAAGATCCGGATAAAAGGTACCTCTCGGAGGTTTTTGGAAGTACTGATTCGGAATCAGCGGTTAAAACAAATTTTTAAATTTTAAAATATTTTATTTTGAGGATCATGCTTATTCTACATTCGCAATTTTGGCGGGGAAACTAACCCCCGCAGAGCCACCCCCGTCGGTTTAAGGGTTGTTCCAACAGTGGATTTAGAATCAGCACCCCCGAAAACCCCCGATAAGTACCTTTGACCCGAAGGGTGTTTCGAGGTCAGATTCGGAATCAGCGCCCTCGAAAACCTTATAGATTTCCGTGTAAACCCGTCTTAGTCCAGTAAAATTTCCGATTTATTTTTAAATTCAATTAAAATATCTTTTAACTACTTTTTAAGACAACATTTTACCAAAATAGTGTTATTTTGTACTGATTTTTACCTATTCGGACAGATTATTTTCTTCAACATTTAAAACGAACAAAAAAAAGGTAAAAAGGGCAAAAAAAGAAATGTCGACATTTAACTTATAAATCTGACTTAGCAGTAAATGTAACTTATAGAACTTTTGCGTAATGGCACTATTATCCTTTTAAATCGCTCCACTCAAAACACAAGAGAAATCTAATGATCGGTAAAATAGATCGTAAAAACACCGTAAAAAGGTTTAAAACGTCGCCTCAGAAAAAAAGATGCTCTGTTTTGTCTGGATTTAGAAATAGTAAAAGAAAAAAGCGTACAAAAGTTACACAAGAGGCAGTGGCGCCTCGTGTGTGAGAAGGGGGCACAAAACAGCCATGTATAAAAAGCGTTTCAGGGAAATTTTTTTGTATTTTTTGAGTTAAAGAGTCAAAATAAAATACTCATACAAAAAAATGGCTTGTGCATTACATGAGATATATGTATCTCGAAGTATTTTGCCCCCTGAAGTCGAATCCGGGGTTGGGGAGGTGGAAGAAAAATTGGAAGAGTCATGTATATTTGGCCCGCCACAGTGGACCCGCAATCTTAAATTTTGCATATCTGATTTCGAATTGCTGATTAGTGACCCCTTACGTTAATTTTGAGGTTAGAAAAAATTGTCCGGGACACATCAATTCTAAAGGTATATTTTTATTATTCAGCCTTTTTAAAATTAATTTACATTTAAGTATATATTTTTTGTGGTATTTTATTGTGAATTTTTGGTATATTAGAGCTGTTTTTTGATGTTAGGAAGTTTATCTGATGTGACTACCTTTTTATCTAGACAAGTTACTACAACTGACCACAACTAACCACAATAGGCAAGTAATACACTAAAATTATTATTTTATATTCACAATTATTTCGTGGGAACAAAAAACAATAATAGATATAATTTAGGTTAGCCCAAATCAATTATTTTTCTAAAAAGTTTCACTTTAGAAGAGAGTTAGTTTTAAATATCCTTTATAATACAAAAATTAATAAACAATTCTTAAAACCTTATAAATTAATTAGGTATACTTTTTAAAATTTACCGTAGTATATCTAACAAATTACGAAATAAGATCAGAAAGGCAAAAATTAACTTTTTTTCAATAAATTTATATGTTAAATGAAATTTTTTTTTCTAAAAATAGTAATTGAAAATGGGGCATGAGAAGTTAAAAAATATATTTAAGAAAATAGACAGTTTCTGCTTAATAATTTTAAGTTACTTAACAAAAAATGCCTTGTTTAAATTGAAAAAAAAATAATAAAAAATACTTATTTAAAAAATTAAAGTCTTATCCTAGAATTTTTAGTGTTTTTATTACGTGCCAATATAAAAATTAGCAAACAATTCAAGAAAATTATAATTTTTTAACAGCAAGTGACTTGTGAGAACAAAAAATAATAAAAAATAGAGTTTAAGTTACCCAAAATCAAAATGTTTTTCTAAAATTGTTTACTTTTAATGATGGTTAGTTAAATGATTTTGACTCGGGATTCGTGTTCAGGAAAAAAAATAATTTGTAAAGTAATGGCCACTTTGTATTTGTGCTCTTGTGGGATTTATTAGATATTTGTGCTGCTGAGTTTCACACGTATCGTGTAACGTACAGAACCTCTTATGAAACATTTTAAAAAATTTGTAGATTTTTTCTTTTATAAATAAAAATATGTACTAATATTCTGTTTAAGTTAACTCACTTAATATTATAGTAATGCCATTATGATGTAGGTGTTCAATGAAAAATGAACGAATAACTGTAATTTGGGTTATTTTCGAAACTGTTTGATATTTATTTTTTTTTATTACAATTTATACAATGAACAAAACCTAAGCGAATCATTTATTTACATATCTTGGGAAATACAAGCCCAACAGATTGTCCCTTTGACTAAGAAGTAATGCTGATAAATAGAATTAGTAAACAGCAAATGGACATATTAAAGCACAAAATAATTTTAAGCTTTTTATATAAAGTAGCAGTTCAATAATTCTTGAAGTTCGAGGTTTTCTCTTAGGTTGTGGTATGGATGAGCGCTATCATATATGGACGAAAGAGTAACATAAAATTATTTTTTTAAGATATCATATTTCAAAGGAATCCTGAAGTAAGGAGAGCATGCATTTGAAAAGAGAAAGATTAAACGCTGAAAAAAGTATTCAAAGTCCATTTTAAAATTGGGAAGATGAATAAGAAAATTTTGATTAAAAATAATAAATTGAAGTTTCAAATTTTAATTTAAGAAACCGCCAGAATGTCAAAAAAACCTTCGATAGAGTATTAGGTATAAATATATATAGTTATACTTTTCCGCACTAGTGCGCAAAAGTGACTTTCCCAACTAAAATAGGTGCACGAAAGTAGACAGGTATGCACAGTCGTAGAAAAATAAATTATCTATACGGAAGTCAGTCTACCTTATTTTAAAACGAATAATACTTGTCATATAAGTTGTAAGTCAAATAATTTTTTTATAATTTGGCAATGTAACTAATTAATTTTTTTTATAAATAATTGCTCTTAGTGTTAGACAATTCTTACAATACCTTATACAACTGACTTCTGCTGTAACTAAAACTTTTTTGATTCTTCGCAGATTGCTCCATTATCCCCTTAAATTAGCACTTCACAACTTTACACAAGAACCAAACACCGGTAAAAAACCGTTTAAAAGTTGCTGTCGCGTTCACTCGCCATAGAGAAAATTTGCCACATTAGAAAAAAAAACTTAAAACTTGCCAAAATCAATACGTTTTTCGGGCTATTAACCACAAATCGGGCTTTTCCACTTTTCAATCGTCGGAATTCCGAAACTCTGGATCAGCGAGTGACATCAGATCGCGAAATAAATGAACGCGAATAAATCCTAACCCAAGTCCCTATTTCCAGTTGCGTAAGGTCTATTTCCGATTAACTCGGTAAGCTGTATTATACTGGTACGGTATGTGTGTATATATCATTATAGTAAGAGAGTAAGTGTTATTTCTGGATTTAAAAAACGTTTTTACAATGAATGAAAGAGAGAGAAAAACACCGATTTATATACACAGTGGCGAATGTAGGATTTTCACAAGTTTTTATCTTAAACGTGAGACATGGAAAACACACCAATTATATACCAGATGCTATTAGCTTCACGGAGAACACTTTAGTTAAAAAAATCGTTTTGAAATTTGCGAAAAAAAGTTTATTTTTTGGTAAACTCCGCAGGGAAAATCGTACTTTTAAAAGTACGACAATAAAATAAAATTTTATTGTCAAATCCCAAATTTCGCTAAATTATCTATATTTTTTATAAAAATCAAAGCTTGTTAAAATTTTTTCAATCAACAATTTTTTGATGCAAATATTTCAAATGCCTCTAATTTCACGAAAATGCAGATATTTTGCGATATTTGTGATGTGACAATGAAATTTGGTCAAATTTACGAAAAATTATTAAGAAATAAAATTTTATTGTCAAATCCAAAATTTCGCTAAATTATCTATATTTTTTATAAAAATCAAAGTTTGTTAAAATTTTTTCAATCAACAATTTTTTGATGCAAATATTTCAAATGCCTCTAATTTCACGAAAATGCAGATATTTTGCAATAATCACAAATGAAACACAATGAAATTTGGTCAAATTTACGAAAAATTTTTAAGAAATACAGGGTTTTTTTTTAAAGCACGATTTTCCCTGCGGAATTCACCAAAAAAAAAACATCTTTTTTTCGCAAATTCCATTTTTTTTAATAAAATGTTTTCCTTTGAAGCCAATAACATCTGTTATATATTTAGTGCGGTTCCCAGGTCTTACTTTTTAGAAAAAAATTGGAAATCTAGACCTTCCACATTGTATTTGATTAAATTTATGTAGAGAATAGCTAATAAAAAGGGTTTGGTGTTCAGCCAATCGAATGATCAATAATATAATTTAATTTGTTAATGTATTATACTTATTGGGAAATTAATATTGACTAAATCATTCCACCCTACTTCTAACTCATGTCTGTGTTGATCTATGAAGTGTACGGTATTTCTAGTCACATGTGATCTGGTATTGCTTTGCTAAAATGGGTTTTTGATCCTTCAAGATATGGAAAGGACATGTGGTTCCACTACTTCTAAAGTACCAAGGCTGTAATGTTACTCTAATAAGACTTAGGTTTTCTCAGCTATATACCTGATGCAGCCCATGTCATTACACCCTGGTGGGCCAGGGGGGATCAAGAGCGGGGACATTAGGGTCATGACCCTCCCTGGGCTGGCTGAAGCTTGACCATTGTTAATTTTCTAATCACATAAAAAAATAATAAAACAGATTTTTTGCATGATATATAATATATAACAACCTGCTCAACGGGTTAAGGAGTATTTTCGCAGGCACCCTTCTAGATTATGTAATAAAAGACCATCTGTCCCCCGAAGGACTTCATTTATTTCAACTAGGCGTTTTTATTCTAAAAGTCGATTATACTTGTACTAATGACGAAACTGAAACTGTTAAACAACTCTCAAAGAAATATAAACTGCTACCTCCAGTCTCAGTAATTGAGGATGTGCGCGTGACGTCACTGGAGGTGAGATTATAACATCATTAAATCCTTGTGTTAATAAAGGCTTTAAAATTTTATCAAAATGACTTTAAAAAATAACAACCAAGTCAGGCAACTAAATGCTAAAATGGTAGTTGATTCAGGAACGATGAAATGACATTTGGCTGTCACGTGCCGCACATAATCAGTTATAAACGAATATCGCTTGTGGATGTAAAATGGCTGCGGAATCAGAATATTCCAGTCGATTTGTAATCTGATGGAAAATTAAAAAACTGAAATGTATCCCAACGCTAAAATTTCCATCTTGCTACACTACCAGTTAGTGTAGCGTCGGCAGAGGTATTTTCTATTCTCAGAAGACTTAAAAATTGGCTAAGGGCATCAAGGGCAGAAGACATACTTTCCACGTTTACAAAAAAAAACACCCATTCAAGTAGAAAAGTGATAATTCGTTTCGCGAGAAAAATTTATTTTTTATTTGATTAAATTTATTTTGACGTAAAGTAATAAAAAAAACAAATTTTTTTTAGATTTAGATTTATTACTGTAAACGAATTGAAGCCTGTCCTGACTAGGTGACCCTCTTTTTAAACCCCAAGGCTGGGTCCACCTTTAACGGTGTGGTAAACATGTCTCTTCAATGCTCGACATTGGATACCATAACAAAAGCAAGATTCGGTGCTAAACATGACCTGGTTTTATTCCTAATCCAAACTGTCTCTGCATCATTGCAGTCGAAGGCGGCGATGCTCGGAAATCAATGGCACCAACCCCTTGAAAACAAGACAAAGAAAAAAACAAAAATTCTTATTCGATGACCTTTAACGTATCCCGACTATCTTTTGGTGTTTGGAAAACCATCAATTTGCGGTCTCCCGCGTCAAAATAAAGCGATTTCTAAGAATTAATAGTCTTAGTTGGCAATATTAACATCTGTTGTTTCTGTAGGCGTCCAATACCCCAGCTTTTGTCTTCGGTTTTTTGAATCCGTGTCTGATAACATTTTAAAAAAGGAAGAAAGACGGTTTTATTTTTTAATTTTTAATTCATACCCAAAACCCCCCATTCGGGCCCCCTAAAAGCATTAAGCTGACAAATATGACCAAGTCTTCGCACTCGAGGCATGTTAAATGTAACCCACATGTTTTTATTTAGTTAAATAGTTATTTTTTCCCCCAAAAACATATTTTTGGGGGTTTGTTTTTTATTTTTTTTAAAAAAAAAACAAAAAAAATTGGGGGGTTTTTTTTTCCTTTTCCTTTTTTAAAATTTTTAAATTTTAAAAAAAAATTTTTGTTTTTTTTAAAAAAAAGAAAAACCCCAAAAAACTCTTTTTTTTAAAATTTTTTTTTTTTACAAAAAAAAAAATAAAAAATTTTTAATTTTTTTTTAAAAAACCCCCCAAAAAAAAAAACTTAATTCTATGCCATTTGGCCCAAAAATCAGTTATCATTATTACAAACGCCACTAACCAATGAAAAGACATTTCTTTTTTTTTTGTTACTTTATTCCCAAACAAAAAACATATATTTTAGTTGACTCAGTGTCGATTTAAAAACCTTCAAAAGTCAAATTAAAACACTTTAAAATTCAGGCAATTTTAGTAATAACTCTCTATACTTGTAAAACGAAATATAGTTTTTGCTCCCAGACTATTTTAGTTTGTAATTTTTATAAAAAGATAAAATTTATTAGTGTAGGAGAACATAAATAAATGTTTCAATTTACCCGGTCCACTGAATTAACACAGAAACACATATTCCAGATGACAAGCGATTTGATATAGGTCAGAGTCATAGTTATCAAGCGTTTTAAACAGAGCAATTTATCATTTAAAGTAAAAAATGTTTAAGGAATTACATATGATTTTGTAGACTTCCCTGTTAATATTGTGATTAATTTATTGGAACGGCGTGCGCTCCTCCGGGACCAAATCCAAAATATTTTGATTTTATTGGAGATATGTATTGACTGACATTTTTTAAATTAAAGTGTATAATAACTTGTACAAATTTGTATAAAAAGGGTCTAAATGTTGAGTAGTTTGAAAGGCATTATTTTAAAAATATGAATAAAAGTGACAATTGTCATTTTTTGGGTTTGATATACATTTGGATTTGTTTTTGGGGAAGTTTTTATCAGAGAGCTGTTCGATATATTTGTAAAAATTTAAAGACCATAAACCATTTTTTATATAAAAAAAAATTAATTTTTTTATCTGTGGTACGTTTTCATGGAAAAACACCCTATACCTCAAAAACTACTCTGCGATCTTTATGAAATTTTGGTGATTGATAACTACCCCAAATGTGACCTTGCCGATTAGTCAAACTTCTCCTTAGGTGTATGTTATTAGAGGCAAAAGTATAGGTCGATTTTTCAAAATTTTATATTAGCGATTTTTTTAGAATTTAACCAATATTATATTTTTATTAAGCACCTTTAGAAATCTCCTTGTAGAAGTTTTTAGAGTGCTAAAATTTTCAGAAAGGTTTAAAAAATTTTTTTTACAAAAAATATTTTTATCTGGGAATCTGTTACTGATATCAAAAAAATTTAAAACTTTATTTTTTATTCAAAGTTATGCTTTTTATTAATTTTTTTGAGTTCTGCTTTGATTAAATTTTTTAACTAGTCAAAATTTCTAGCAATATATCTTTTTGTAATAATTGATGTATTATGCTAAATGAAGACATAATTAAATATTAAGGCTGAAAGCCAGAAAAACTGGTTAAAAATTATGGACAAAATATATATAATAAAAACAAAAATAAACTTAAATAAGTCTCCAATATGATATTTAATTATGGCTTCATAATACATCGATTATTACAGCAAATATAATCATAGAAATTTTGCCTAGTTAAAAAAATTTGAATTTTAAAGCAGAACTTAAAGAAATTAATGGAAAGCATTATTTTAAACAAAAAATAAAAAAACATGTTTTTTGATGTCCGTAACAGATTTCTAGATTAAAATAATTTTTGGTAGAAAAAAAAAATTGAAGACCTGTATCTAAAATACGTTAACGCTCACTTTCATGAAAACTTTCACAAAAAGGTTTCTAAAGTTGCTAATTAAGAATAAAATTAGGTCAATAGGCGTTTTTTATAATTTTTTTTTTTAGCTTATTGCAAAGCCCAAAAAAAATAAAGGCCAAAAATTTTTAATTTTTTTTGGGGTCCAAACCCCTTAAAAAACAATTTTAAATTTGAATTTGTAGGCCCGTGACGTCACGGCCCTTTTTCTATTGGTGGAATTTCTGCATTGTTGTCAGCTTTTTTTTTTCATCGCCTGTCATCAAATATCGATTCGCAACATCTAAAATTGGCGTTTTCCCGCCTTTTCTTTTTCAATGTCAACCTGTATAACCTGTAACCTCAATAATTTTTAATTTGTAAATAGTGTTGTTCTTTAAATATTCCAATTTTTTACTAAGTTATTATTATCCCAAACTTTCCTTGATATGAACCTTTTTTCGAGTAAAATTTTTTTTTATGCAAAATGAAAAAAAATGTATTGTTATTATTTGCGAAACCAGAAGCCGGCCGAGTTTAGGATCTTCAAAAATATTTTTTTCTCTTAAAAAAGACGATAGGAGAAAAGCCTGGTGTGCTGCTGTAGGTATTGAGAAAATCCCAAAGGAATGCCTATTATTGTTGTGAAAACCATTTTGATGTCATTTTTTATGTTTTTTTCCCAAATTGTTTGGTGTCGGGTGTGTTTTATGAAAAGTCAAAAAGAAATTCGCATTTTAGCATTTCGTTAAAATATGATTTATATCGTAGTTCCAAAAAGACTTATCCATGTTGAATTTGATTGGTTAGAGGAGGGGGGGCTATTTAAATTACAATGATAAAAAATTTAAATGAAAAGTAAGGGGTTTGTTTTTTTCGTGTTATTTAGCGGGTTTTGTTTAATTGTGTTTCTACTTTTAATTTTTACACAAACATTATCAATATCAATTGAGTGAAAATACCCTATTCAAAAAAAAATCGCTAATATAAAATTTTGAAAAATCGACCCACACTTTTGCCCCTTTAACGGACGCCTATGGTTTAAATCCTTAAATTTGCGTGTTATCAATCTAATATTTAAAAAAACAAAGTAGTTTCTGAGATCTAAGGGTGGCTCCATGAATACTCCCCAAATATTTTTTTAAAAAAAATCTATAATAAAAAAAAATATTATTTAATAATAAAAATTTTTTTAGCGAGCAATACTGAAAAATTTTTTAACTTTCTCTTTTCCTTTAATTTATGACTATGCCCAAAAGATAATACTACAAAATAATGGTTCATTTAAAGGGGGCGTTTTGAATCAGTTCAAGATATCTCTTCCGAAATGCGAATAAAATTAAGTCGGCCCCTGCCCAAAAAAACCGGGGAATTGCCAATGTCTGTCGCTTTCCTTATTCGGAAAAAAATAGCGAAAGCGGGCGGCTAAACGGATTGTGTTTTTTCTTAAATTCGCGTTTCGCTATTTTAAAAAATCGCTGTTTCTGTCAATGCCGATTTCGATTTTAGCAAGTTTGTATCAGCATTTTTCAATAACCGATTAAATCCCGGTATGATATATCGCTATGCTATGTTTTCATAAATTCAAATTGTTCGTCAAAAACTTGTTGTTAGGAGAGGTTTATTATGTATTGCCTGAATACTTTAAAGATAATTTAGAATAGATTTATTGCATTTGTTATTATCAAAGTTTCATTTTATTCTGCTTTGTTAAACAGATGTATATTCTTAAATGCAAATAAAGCAATATTATTATTATACAGGGTTACCCAAATTAAGTATGGGGCATCACTAGTAACTTTGGCATTAGTCAAAATACAAATTGTTAATTAGCAAACTAGTAGCATTTTTTACGCTCTTTAAGATAAAATAATGCAAAAAACAATTGACAGTCGTGTTTTTGAGTTTAAAGGTAAAATATTTTTTTTAATGGAACGCCTTGTATGTTGTGCCAGCGGTAAAGAGATATATAAAGGGGTTAAAAAATTATATGTTTTTTAAATATTTTGGGGGGCACAAAAAAAAAATTTTTAAATTTCATATCTATAAGCTGTAAGGGCAAAAATTAAAAAAAAAAAAATCAGTTTGGGGAAAGCCTATTTTTCCCGAAACTATTAAAAAACAATGTTGTTTTTTTTAAATTTTTTTTTAAAATTTTTTTAATGGAATAAAAGGGCAGTGGTTCCAAATTTTTTTCCATGCCGCCCCTTTTTGAAATTAGGAACAGGTCACGCCCCCCACTTTCCCCGACTATAGTGAAACAATTTTTTTACTGAAAAAAGATTTATTTAAAACACAAAATTTGAACACTTATTTAACAAAGGGAAGTTTTGGGCTCTTGTGTGATTTATTAGATTTTTGTGCTGCTGAGTTTCACACGTATCTTTAATGTACAGACCCTCTTATGAAACATTTTAAAAAATTTGTAGTTTTTTTTCTTTCCTAAATAAAAATATGTACTAATATTCTGTTTAAGTTAACTCACTTAATATTATAGTAACGCCTTATGATGTAGGTGTTTAAAAAACGAACGAATAACGAAATTTTGGGGTTATTTTCGAAACTGTTTGATTTTTTTTTTTTTTTTTTATTAAATTTTATACAATGAACAAAACCCCGAATCATTTATTTACATATTTTGGGGAAATACAAGCCCAACAGATTGCCCCCTTGACTAAGAAGTAATGCTGTAAATAAATTAGTAAACAGCAAAGGGAAATTTAAAGAAAAAATAATTTTAATTTTTTTATATAAAGTAGCAGTTCAAAAATTTTTGAAGTTGAAGGTTTTCTTTAGGTTGTGGTAGGGATGACGCTATCATATATGGACAAAGGGAGTAACATAAAATATTTTTTTAAAGATATCATATTTAAAAGGGAATCCTGAAGTAAGGAGAGCATGCATTTGAAAAGAGAAAGATTAAACGCTGAAAAAGTATTCAAAATCCATTTTAAAATTGGGAAAATGAATAAGAAAATTTTGATAAAAATTAATAAATTGAAGTTTTAAATTTTAATTTAAGAAACCGCCAGAATGTCAAAAAAACCTTTGATAGAGTATTAGGTATAAATATATATATATATAAATATATATATATATATATATATATATATATATATATATATATATATATATATATATATATATATATATATATATATATATATATATATATATATATATATATATATATATATATATATATATATATATATATATATATATATATATATATATATATATATATATATATATATATAAATATATGTTATATTTTCCGCACTAGTGCGCGAAAGTGACTTTCCCAACTAAAATAGGTGCACGAAAGTAGACAGGTATGCACAGTCGTAGAAAAATAAATTATCTATACGGAAGTCAGTCTACCTTATTTTAAAACGAATAATAATTGTCATATAAGTTGTAAGTCAAATCATTTTTTTATAATTTGGCAATGTTACTAATTAATTTTTTTTATAAATAATTGCTCTTAGTGTTAGACAAAACCTTACAAAACCTTATACAACGAAAATTTAAAAAAATTATATGTCTGTTTTGAATAGTTTCGGAAATAGGGGCATCCAAATATCAAACATAATTTTTAATTTTTATATCTATAAGCTGTAAGCAGTAAGGTTACTACTAAATATAACAGAAATAAAAAAAAATCAGATTGGGATGCCTATATTTCCGAAACTATTAAAAATAGAGAAAACCAATGTTGTATTTTTTAAAAGTTTTTGAAATCTTTTTAATAGGAATATATAGGGCAGTGGTTCCCAAACTTTTTTCCATGCCGCCCCCTTTTTGAAATTAAGAACAGGTCACGCCCCCCCTTTCCCCGACTATAGTGAAACAATTTTTTTACTAAAAAAAAAGCATTTATATACAAACACAAAATTTGAACATTTATTTAATGTAATGCGAAGTATGGTGCTGCATTTCGTTATTTATAACAAGGTCGGAAATTCTTGTCGTAGGTCACTAGCAACATCAAGCCGGCTCCGATGGTTTAATTTTTTTAAAATAGAAAATCCTTTTTCACTTAAGTAGGTTATCGAGAGTGATATGTAAAATTTCAAAGCCATCTCCGTAATTAAAGGATAGATGGAAAGAAATTTTATCCAAAATGTAGTAATCACCAAATTTTCAAAGTCATTTTTCACCACTGAGTCGTGTTTTCAATCGATTGCTTATTCTTTCCTTTCTTCTGGAAGGATGTTTATATGAAAGTAAAAGGATTGTAAGCAAATTTATGTTTATCATTGTCATGTAAATCAGGAAAATATTGTTGGAGTTTATTCTCCATTATTAAAGCCAATTTCGGGAATGAGAAAAAAATTTGTGTTTGATCTTGCAGACGACGTTTCCATATATAAAAATCTTTTTTTTATTTAAACTGATTTTTTGTTATTTTAAAGATAAAAATTTGTTTTAATTTTTCTGAGCTCTCGCGCCCCCTTTAATATTGCTTTGCGCCTCCCCGGAGGGGCGCGCCCCCCAGTTTGGGAACCACTGATATAGGGTATTCCTTTAAACAAATGCTATATTACCATTACACTCATGTGTTTTTTTCATATCAGGGAGGTTATCCACATGACGAGTCACATATCAATATGTGACTCGTCATGTAGCTCCGACAAAATTGCCCCGTCAAAATATCTCGGACAAAATTTCCCGACTACATTTTGGCCCATGCAATAACATCCCCGACAAAAAAGCCCCAAAAACTGATATGAATCTCCTATTTTGTGTGTTGATCATTTCTTTTATTTCATATTAAAACGCTTGTTAGATAATTAGGAAACACTGTTTATTACAAAATTATTTATAATCCACAATGTAAGATTATGTAGATTCCTTTTTTTTAATGGGGTAGTTCAGAGGTAGTAGGCATTTATATAGAGTCATTTAACCGCGTTGTCTAAAAAGAGCTGTAACATGAAAAATAATTGAACGTTTTGGTACTTGAATATAACTGTCAAATATAGCAATATTTGACGGTTTATACAATCGAATACCTTTAAAAAATCACAAAATACCGAAACAGCAACATCCACATTGATTTTTTTTTCAATTAGATTATCTGCAATTTTCTCAGATAGGATTGCAATGTAAAGATTTAAAAGTAGGATATAGGATATACTTAGTTTAAAACGTAAACAAAAATGTTAATGTTAAGTCTCTTGATTTAAACCTACTCAAATCTCCAATATTCTATGAAAATTCATAAAATGTTCAAATGTAAATATTTATTAGATTACATCTAAAAATAACTGATTTATGCAGTCATAATACATTAACATTAGTATATTGAAATGTATTGACTGTATCCATGCCACAGTTTAAACGTGTATAATAAATAAACTGCGATTTTTAAAAAACTATTTATCGGAATATTTAAACAAAATTAGGCCCTAGACCTAAAAAAATATGAACATTAAGTGTTTAATGTGTAATTTATTTTGTAACCATTAACAACAGAGTAAGGTCACACTGACAAATACCAGCACGGCAGCCCAAAAATCCTGTCAAAAGATCCGGCCAATCCTGTTGGCACTCTAAAAAACCAGATGGAACCTACTCTGAAACTGGAGGGAAACTTTGGAGATTTTGCTCCAAACACATCTACCAGGATCAAGAGAAACTCAACTTAATGAGACCTACCCAGACGTCAAATGTTCCGAATATTCGGCCCACAAGAAGTGACTGGGAAGTAGCAAAGGAAGTCATAACCTACGAAAAAATCGGTGGGAATTGAATCATTTGAAGCCTTCAAAGAAACCGGAACCTGATGGGATAATCCCAGCACTACTACAGCAGGGAAAGCAAACCCTAGTTCCACTGCTCCCAAACTCTTCCGTGCAAGCCTAGCTACGAGCTATTTGCCAAATGCATGGAAGCAGACAAAAATTTATCTTCATTCCAAAGCCGGGTAAGGACTGCCCCAGGCAAAGGGACTTAGACCAATTACATTGTCGTCTTTTATGAAAAAAAAATGGAAACACTGATCGAAAGGTATGTCAGGGATTACTCTCTACAGAGGGCCACTCCACAAAACCAACATGCCTATCAATCAGAAAAATCATGCGAGTCTGCTCATCATCAACTGGTGACCAGATTAGAATTCGCACTGAACAACAAGGAAATAGCGCTTGCTGCATTTCGACATTAAGCTTTTGATCGAACCTCCTTCAACTCAATGGCCGCGGCTCTTGCCAGACATAATGTTAACGACACCATATGTAGGTGGATAAACAACATGTTACTTGGCAGACGAGCGCAAGCAACGTTATTCAGCGAAACAATTTGGGGGTGTCAGTGGTCAAAAGATGCCCACAGGGGGGGTTCTATCCCCACTACTGTGGGATATGGTTGTTGACGAACTCCTGGTGGAACTGAATAATAATGGCTTCTATACCCAGGGGTATGCGGATGACATCACTATACTTGTCGGGGGAAACATAACAAAACAACCTCGGAGCTTTTGCAAAGGGCACTGAGAATTGTGGAGGGATGGTGCAACAAGGAAAACCTTACTGTTAATCCCCGGGAAAACTGGTTTAAAACCCTTCACTAGACGAAGGAAGCTGGATGATTTAATATCTCCCCACTTCTTCGGTACCACACTTTGGCTATGTCCAGGAGTTAAAGTATCTTGGATTAACTCTGGACTCTAAGCTAACCTGGAATCCACATATGCAGAATGTGATTAATAAGGGCAAAAGGGTCTAATGGGTACCAAAAGAGCTGTGGGGAAGAATTGGGGTTTAGCCACGCTAGGGACTGGTTGTACACGGCTGTGGTAAGACCCAGGATAACCTACGGTTCTACTTATAGTGGTTATGAACAGAGAAAAAACAGAGCTGGAGTTATCCAAACTCCAGCGACTAGCATGTCTCTGTATAACGGGAGCTATTAGAAGCACTCCAACTGCCGGCCGGAAACCATTGTTTCCCCTTTTTGGTATAATTATTAAGGCGGAGGCGAGGATTGGGGCATACAGGCTGAAATGCAACGGCAACTGGTGCTCTGAGCCTGCTCTAGGGCACGCCAGAATAACGAGCAGTATCACAAACTCAATATTTGAGATGAGCAGTGATACAATGCCAAAACGGATAAATACACACAGACCATACAAAAAAACCCCGCTTACCTGGGGCGGTAGTGAGCGACTTTCCCGGTCAGTCTCGAAATTTGGTTTGGTATACCGATGGATCCAAGATCACAATGGAGCCGGCGCCGGAATACATGGTATGACCCCTAGGTTTAAGTTTATGCCCTTGGGGGAAAAGTGCCACCGTTTTCCAGGCGGAAATATATGCCATTGAACTTTGTCTGCGAGAGAACTTGAGGAGGAGATATAAGGGCAGGCACATTACTATCTTCTCTGATAGTCAAGCGGCCATAAAAGCTTTGGGATCTCACAAGTCAACTCAAGGTTGGTTTTTGGGAAATGTCTGCAATGCCTTCCTAAACTCCTAAACCACAACAAAGTTACACTTTCCTGGGTGCCAGGACACAGGGGAATACAGGGCAATGAAAAAGCAGACTCCCTGGCCAGGCGAGGCTCTGCAGCAATGTGTGGTCCTGAACCTGTTTTTGGGAATACCAAAAGCCTCGGTTCGTGGCTACAATCTGGTGGATTCAAACACAACATCAGTCATACTGGAACCACATTCCAAGGCAAAATCACAATAAATCAATGTTGGAATCACCATCGAAAGCATTGACAAGTGAACTATTAAACTAAAAGAATGGGATTAGAATAGTGACAGGATTAATAACCGGACACTGCACCCTAAGAAAACATTTGCACCCCATGGGCATCTATAGAGAAGAACCCATTTGCAGATTATGTGACGAAGGGGAAAGGGGACAGCCTTCACATCATATATGAGTGCCCTGCACTTACATACTGGAGAACAAATCAAAACCTCATGGTGGACACTAACCACCGGGATTTGGAGACCAGAAAGAACAGTAAAAGGGCTACTACACCTGTCTAAGGTGTCAAACCTTTTAACTGAAACAAATACACAAGAGATACAACAAGCCCTGTAGGCTGCAGTGTCGAGGCGGAAAAAACCCCAACTTGTGTATTTAGATTATCAAAAAATAAATGAATCAAGGTCACTGAGTGACAAAAAAACACCTATTGCAATATATATTATTAATTTTATGTTTTTAAATGCAGCCAACAGTGGCTCATAAATGGCTTGGTATTTAACCAAATCAAGGAATACATTTTAATAACGTCTAAAGGCTTTCGATTTCTTATTTACTTATTAATACGTCTGGGCTTGGTCTGATGAGGTGGTCTATACCTTCTTGGGATGTTTTATTCCATTCTATCTGTAACTCATGTCTAGGTGCTGTCAAATTCTGAGTGGCGTGCTGCGATCTAAAATGTTAATTGGAGAGAGATCAGGCAATTCTGAGGCTCATGGTAAGCCGTTAATGTGGTGTTGATCCATGATGTCTATGGTTATTAGGGTCACAGGTGGTCTGGCGCTGGCGTATTAAAAATCATGTGGTTCCATTACTTCCCCGAATGTCCTGAAATAGTTCTGCTACCATATAGGTATATATATATATATATATATATATATATATATATATATATATATATATATATATATATATATATATATATATATATATATATATATATATATATATATATATATATATATATATATATATATATATATATATATATATATATATAAAATAAAATTTTATATTATATAATATATTATATATAAATATATTTTTTAAAATTAAATTTTTATTATATTTTAATAAAAATATTTTTTGTTATATTTATTTATTTAAATTTATTATATAATTAATATATATTAAATTTAAAATATAATAATATACCCTTTTATTAAATTTTTAATATATAATATATAAATATTTTTAAAATTTTAAATTTTTTAAAATTTTTTTATTATTATTTTATTATTATATTATTTTAGTACAATTTTTAAATTATTTATTTAAAAATTATTATTTTTATATTATTTTTAAAATTATATATAATAATTTTTATATTTAAATAATTTATTTTAAAAAATTTTAAATTTTAAAAATTATTAAAACGTTGATGTATTTTTATTTTTATATATTTATTAAAATATATATATATTTTATATATATATATTATATAATATAATATATTCTATACATACACATATATATTATTAAAAATTATATATATATTTATTATATATATATATATATATATATATATATATATATATATATATATATATATATATATATATATATATATATATATATATATATATATATATATATATATATATATATATATATATATATATATTTTTTTTTTGCCATCGACAAATACAGAAATACAAAACTGCCGGGAAGCCTTACATTAGCCTGATTTTTTTTAATGGGACTGAAAATAAATACGCTGACAACATAACAACATATTAATATAATACGATTTAAAATATTAGTTGTTTACCTTTCTTTCTTACTTAATATACGTTCTGCTTCTATTTTAGTCCATATACTGTTTGTATATCAATAAGCCCTATCGGGCTAAATGTCTCATGTACAAAGCCAACATCAATACGTGTAGTATCTGGCTGTGTTTGATGTTCTAATAACTCTACACATCATATAGGCTATATCTCTTGGTTGACAGTTTGACCTATATCGTGCAGTGTACAGCGTTATAAGCAATTTGCAATATATAATAGGTTCCAATTTATATGGCATGATTTTAATTATTCATATACGTATTGCAGAAAATAATTAATTTTTTAAACCGTTTTTGGTTAAGCTAGGATTATTTGGAGACGATTTCAACTGTGCTTAAAAAATAGTCGAAAACATTTACTTAAAATAACGATTTTAAAAATTATTTTTTTTGTGAAACCTTCGTAGAATCGTAAAAAAAAATCGGTTTATAAACAACGTACTTTCTATCTTGAATAATTCTACATAGTCTTGTCGAAAAGTGTGTTTCCTACGAAAAATAGTTAGAAGGCTTCGAAAAATATGAGCGATAGCTTATTCGACTCGAAATGCAAATTTGACACACTCGTTTTGAGGATTTTTTTCTGCCAACAAAAGTTGCAATTCGTATTTTGCATTATTTATAATTTTAATTTAACAACACTTTTGGTTGCGCGCTTGTAGTCAATTAATTGAAAATTTTTAAAAACTTATGGTGTATTTAGAACATTTTAAAGAATTTATTCCCGTTAAAAATTTAACTTAAGGTTAATATTTCAAAAAGGGTTTCCCGGGTATGGTGCAGAGTTTGGGCCCTCGCGGGCCCGGCGATCCGCCCGATTCCCAGTGCCGGAGACACTTTTAGGTAGTAGTTTTTTTAAAAAACGTCCGGGGGGGGCACTACCGCGTTGTCTAAAAGGTGTTGTAAATGCAACATTTGCTGTTTCAGTGCTTGGAAAAGTTGACGGAACAACTGGGAAGAAAGGGGGTTTAAAAACCCCCCAAAACCCGGCACTCACGGTACTTTGGGTTAAAAATTTTAAAAGTATATAGGATGGGGGATATAATATACATATATAATAATCCCTTTGTGGTTTTATAAAGATTTTTAAAAAAAATTTGACAATTGTTAATTAACGAAATTGTTTCAAAATTTTGTCTTTATTGTACATTAAAAAAAATGTTTTAATAATTTTTGTAAAAATTTTTTCTTTGTGAAACCCTTTTTATAAAAAACGCCTAAAAGTTTAATAAATTTTAACCCCTTTTTGTAATAATTTTTTTAAATTTGACAATATTTTTTTTTTAGCGGTTGTCGGCGTTTTTGAAGAAAACTAATAATAAAAATTTTTTTCTGATTTCTAACATTCATATTTTATTATAATATTTCAAACTGATTTTTTTTCAGTTCCGTACAAACCTACTAAGTCAAAATATCAAGAATTACTGCATGTAGGTTTTAAACAAAGGTTGCAGGATAGAAAAAGCGTTTGTGGTTCAACTTTTGGCAACTTTTCATTATATCTGCAGTTCTCAAGGCAGCTGTAGCTGTATGTCTACTTTCTTCGTTTACAGATGTAGTCCCAAATTTACGCAGCAAAAATAACTGTATGTAACCCCCTTGCTTTTAAAATGGAATTTTTGTAGAGGGGGAAAATCATTTGCCTTTAAATGTTTTATGCAATTTATTACCAAGACTTAAATCATATGATTTCTTTCCATGACGAAAGGGATTAAAAAAAACAAAATTTTATACAGTATGTCCACGGAAAAGGTGTTGAAGAGAAAAAATTTTTGGGTTTTTTTAAAAAAAAAACTTTTGATAAAAATTTTGCTACTTCTAAGACTAAGTTGGGGATAGAAACATTTAACATAATATTTTATACGGGGGACAAAAATTAAAAAATTTTAAAATTTAAAAAAATAAAAGCATTTATTTATAAGATAGGGGAAAAAAGTTACTGGGAAAATTGTTCAAAAAAAATTTTCCAATTTTCAAAAATTTGGCCCACTTTTTTTTTTTTGTGATTAAATTTTTTTAAATCAATTTATAATCAAATTTTTTTTTGTTAAGGCATTTAAAGCTGACGATACCGGGGTAATGAATTATAAAAGCCAAGTGTCAATAAATTTGTACAAACGCCTTCTAGTACAAAAAAATTTTAAATTTTTTAATTATAATGAAATTTAATTCAAAAAAAAAAAAAAGGGGTTTTTTTGAAAATTGGGGTTAGAGCTATTTTCGTTTAAAATTTTCCCCTTTTACTTTTTTAAAAAAAGCATTTTTCTTTCCATTATTTTTCCAATTTTTCACCGGGGAAAAATATGGAAATTTTTTTTCCCCTGTTTAAAAGGAAATTTTTTTTCTGGGAATTTTTTTTATAAAATTAAAATAAAAAAATTTTTTTAAAACACCTTTTTTTGGAAAAGTAGTCCCGGGAAAAAAGGGGGAATAGTAAAAAAATTTTTTTTTTTTTAATTTTTTCAAAAAAAAAAAATCCTTTTAAAAAAAATGTATTTTTAAAGAAGATTGGGATAAAACATTTAACTAATTTTATACGCGGGACTCAGAAAAAAATTAAAAAAATTTTAAAAGGTTCAAGAGTAAAGTGCATTTATTTGAGAAGATATGGAAATAAATTTTAGGAAAAAAATTTTTCAAAATAAAAGATAGTTTCTTATATCAATTTTCAAAAAAATTCCACTTTTTTAATTGAAAAAATT
>JAHBCN010003465.1:0-74742 GCA_019359885.1 Listronotus oregonensis | reverse complement strand
GTCAAAACTAACCACAAGCAAAGATTGGATGGTGTTACTAAAATGCAAACTGAACAAACAACATCGACACGATGATGCCTAAAAACAGGAGATATTAACCCTCCGACTTGTGACAAAATCTACCGCATTTAGACGCTTCCATATCTATCACGTGTTGTCTAACACAGGAGAGAATTTCAGTATGTTTTCTTTGGGATACTCGCCTTACTACTTTTTGAAAAATTGGACCCCTTTAGTCCAGGTCCCGGAGTATAACGAACTGAGCCTGTTCAGCCCTATTGACTCCTAGAACTTGCAGATCGCCTGCAGCAAAAAACCCAAAAATTAAAAATATTAATCTTTGTTTCGGTGGCAAGTCGACCACCGTTGTCAAGATGAAATTAAAATAAAAAGTTAAACTAAATTTGAAAAAAATTTGCATCATAAACTTAGAAAATTCTGATAGCTTTTTACTTTTTACGACGTTTTGTCTTAAATGACTTGTGGATTGGATTGGTATAGTTGAATTTTTTCGGATATGCAGTTCCGACATTTTTTTGCATCCTTAACTGATACACTTTTGCGGAGAGAAACAATAAATTTACCAAAAAGTCATGTGTTCTTATTTCAACTGTTACTTATCACATTAATTACAAGTTTAAAATTTCGCATTGTCAAAAAAAAAATCTGCGTATGTCAAAAGTTAAAATGCCGAAAAAAATAGGAAATAAGCTACTAAACGAGCAAAGCCAGCTCATTATTCTAAATTTATTGGCTTTTTTTGAGCTAGAGAAGCAACAAGAAGCTGCAGGAATTGCCTTGAACTTTCAAAATGTGGTGAAAAGGACAGCTGCCACAACGAAAGTGAGTGCAAGAGCAATATTTAATTTAAAAAAATATGGACTAAAATCGGACAAAAGTTTTAAAAATGTATCATCAACAAGAAATAAAGAGCATATCAAAATTACTGACTACTTAAAAAGCAAGATCCGGGATACCATTTATCGCATGTATGCACTTAAAAAGCATATTACCATAAAATCTCTCCATCAAAAATTAAATGATGAAATGAGCAATTATTTTAACTTCTCTATCAGTTTTTTGCAAAAATGGGTAAAAGAAATTGGCTTTCAGTAGAAGAAAAGTAACAACCGAAAGTATCTCATGGATTTACCAGATGTTTTTAATAAAATACACAAAAACTATGAGTCTATTTTAAAACAGTCTTACCCCAGTATTTTTGATGAAACATGGATATTCAGTAAAGGATCTTTTAGAAATACCTGGCAGAATAATACCAAAGCCACAAGGTCTTCAAAAAGCAGTGAAGGTGAGTAAAACTTGCTTTTATTCAAAAACAAACCACTGGTAGGGGATCAATTACCATTACCTTTACATTTGCGCCCTAACATTTTTTCCGTTTTGATTAATGTGCTAGGGTTGGATTTGAGAATTGCCTTGGGATTTGGATTCGTGATGGGATGAAGTGAATATATGTTTCTAATTATACTAGACATCTAAATTAATACTATTAAAACATTGTTCCAAATTTGCCGCCCAAATCATTAATTATCATGGCCAACGCTAGCTACCACTCCGGGCTGGTAGAAGACATACCCCGCAAATCTTGGACCAAAAAAGATTAATTCTGTGGCTTTCCGAAGAAAATATTGCCTTTTCTGAGACAGCTATGAAAGACCAACTCTGGGATTTGGTAGAAAAGAAATATTTCCTTGACGAATATGTGAAACCTTTTGGTCATAAAGTTCTTCGCCTCCCATCGTACCATTGTCAATATAATCCAATCGAAATGGTTTGGTCAGAGTGCAAAAGAAATAATATGACCAATATATTTTTGCCTTAAAAGGAACCTCTTCCGAAGTGTTGGCAACGTGGGAAAAGGTACTTGGCGAAATAACCGCTGAGCATTGGCAGAACTACATTCGGCACGCCCAAAAAGATATCCTAGAAGCTTGGAAAGTAATCAGAATATGCGATGCTTCATATGTAAACCACGTCATAGTGACTGATTCGGATGACGAAGATGAGAGCGACGATCTGTTATCTGACCTTGACGATCTTTGATTTATATCATGTAATATTTTATTTAAAAATTGTTTATTTATTCATTTAAATTTAGTTTAATCACTTTGCCACACATTAAGTTTCCTATTGTTACCATTGGTTTATATTGCATTGTATTGCAATCAACATCTTTTGGAATATCCTTTTGCCCTTGTTGATGATACTTCTTTAAAGCTTTTGTCCCATTTTAGTCATTTTTTTTAAATTAAATATCGCTCCTTCACTTACTTTCGTTGGGGCAGCTGTCCTTTCCACCAAATTTTGAAGGTTCAAGGCAATTCCTGCAGCTTCTTGTTGTTTCTCTGGCTCAAAAACGCCAATAAATTTAGAATTATGAGCTGTTTGAATTTTAAAGTATTGTTTAAAAAGCATTTTCTGTACACTTTTTTATAAATAAATCAGATTTTATATTGTTAAAAAAACTTTTAGTTTTTCTTAAAAGTATAGAAAATAAAGCCTTTACAGTTTATAAAAAAATCCAAATTATAAAGAAGTATATTTTTTAAAAAATATAAATAGAACATTTATAAAAGCATTTGTCAGATCCATCTCCAACGGGTTCGGAGCGAAAAGTTTTTACGGTGTGAACAAATGCGCAAATTGAATATACAAATCGAACGCACCTTTGGTATGTCAATTGTTAACAGCTAAGAAATACGTTTTTTTGGGCTTTTTGACATAACTGCATATCCGAAAAAATTCAAGTATATAGGTATTTATAGTATTAAAAAAAAGGTGTATGGTGTGTTAATTGATTTTACGTTTACCTGAATTTACTTCAGCATCAACCATAAGTAACCATGTATTATTTAAATTAACAGATATTGACGCTACACAATTAAGTATCTTTATTTAATAAAATAAATGCACTTTCCTTTATTTTTGAACAAGTTTTCTTTGCTTAAATGCTAGAAGCTTTCCCGTTTATTATGTGGTTATTATCAAATACGTGTTGACAGATTTTTGATTTGTGGAATTCTGTGTTTTTAATGTATGTTCTTTTCTGCGTTTGGCTAATGGTCTTAAACATTTATTACATTTACAAGGGATAACATTTTTTATGTTTTCGTTTACATTGTATGGTTTTGTTTTTGTTACTTGATCTATTAGTGTTTTGTGTTTTAAGGATAGTACGACTATTAAATTTATTACCTATTTTAAGAATTTTATTTAATAAGCCAGGAATATATGGTAAAAATAGATTTGTAATAGGTCTTTTTTGATTTTGTCTTGAATTTAGTTGTTCAAATTTTAGAAAGCATATTTATTTTACACTAAAATATTTTTTAAAATCTCTTTTTCGTTTTCTTTTTTGGTTTTAATCAAAACAAATTATTTAAATTCTATCAAAAAGACTTTTTACAACTCGTTTTTTACCGTTTTTGGGTGATTAAAGTTAAAATTTAAGTATCTATTTGTATGTGTAGGTGGTGAATTTTAGTTTGAAAATTATTTTCTTTTTTTTATTAGAATATCAAAAAAAAAGGAGTTGTAAGTTTTGTTCTTTTTCTAAAGTAAAATGAATAGTGGGTTCTTGTGTATTAATGTCTGTTAAAAAATTATTTAGACAATATTCGTCATGTTGATAAATAGAAAAAATGTCATCTGTATATCTTCACCAAAGTAAAGGTTAATAATGATAATTTTGTATAAAATTGGATTTTAAATTTTCTATAAACATATCACTTAATAATAGTGATAAAGGTGAACCCATGGCCATTTCAAAAGTTTTTGATAAAAGTCAGTGTTATATTGGAAATAATGTTTAGTTGGTTCTTTTGCCAAGTTGGACATCATTTTCTAATTTATTTCTAACAATATTTAATGTTTTATAGACAGAAACATTTGTAAATAAACTAACAACATCAAAACTTACCAAGGTGTTATTTGGGTTTATGTCAATGTGTGTTATTTTTTCTAGAAAATGTTGGGAATTTTTAATGTATGAGTCAATATTTTTTCTTAAGGATCTAAAATAGTAAGTAGAAATTTTGAAAATTGATGAGTAGGTGAGTTTATGCAACTAACTATAGGACGTAATGGTATATCAGGTTTGTGTATTTTTGATACTTCATAAAAGTGTGGGGTTTTACGGTTATGGATTGTAAGTGTAAATCTTTCTCTATCTGTAAAGCTGTTTTTATGTTTCTTTAAAATGTTATATATTATTTGTCTTTCAACAGTTTTAGTTGGATCATTGTTTATTTTGGTATAACTACCATCATTTAAAGAATACATTATTTTATTATTATACATATCACAGTCCATTATTATTGTTGCATTACCTTTATCTTCAGAAAGAACTTTTAAGGTATTGTCTCTTTTCAATGATTGTTATGCTTTTTGTTCAATGTTTGTTAAATTTTATATCATTTTAAAAGGTTTTTTAAAAGCAATTTTATTTTTAATTCTAAATTATTTTGGTGTTCTATTGGTAAGTTTTTATATGTTTCTTCATTGGGGGTTTTCTTCTTTTTTGTTGCAGGCGATCTGCAAGTTCACAGAGGTCAATAGGGCTGAGTAGGCTTAGTTCGTTATATTCCGGGACCTAGACCGAATAGGTCCCATTTTCCAAAAAGTAGTTTGGCGAGTATCCCTAAGAAAACATAAAGAAACATCAATCCGCCACAAAACTATAGAACATATTTACAGGAGAGAATGTTCACCCTTTTATAAATAAATCATTGGGACATTTGTCTTCCGTGATTTGGCATACATTTTTCCAAGGTTGTGTCGTGCCATAGAAGACAATGCCAATACTTGGTATAATATACAAGAAGCCTATTGCAAGTAATTTACATCTTTCGATGAACCCCAAATAATTATAGCAATTAATAAATAAGACAATGTTTTGTTTTTTCCAGTAACATCTGACTTATCGGCTTATCTTTACGAATTACTTCCATTTTAAACACCTCCATTTATCTTTCTGAAACAAATCCCGATATTCCATTTTAATAAGATTAATGTGGATACATGAACACGATTTAAATTTTAAATACTTCTACAACGGTATACATGTTTGTTTCGAGACTATTTCTAGTTTTTTATCGGCTTGTTTGCCTGGGTAATGATAATCAATAAATTTTAGTCCGAAGCTCGGCCTGCTTGTGGTATTCGGTGATTTGACGAGCTAAATTGTACAATATACAAATAATGGATTAAATATACAAACATGTTTTAAAGTAGCTTCTTAACTATCATAAAATTGAAAATTTATTTTATGTTAAAATGATTATTACTTTTAAAGATGTCTGTCTGAGCTCTTTACACTAATCCCAAAGAGCGTAATTCTTTTAAAAATATATTAATAAGGATGGTAACTTAAGTTTTAAATTTGACAGTTAAAATTAAAATAATTTGTTTATGTTTTGGTTTAAAAAAAACTCAATAATTTATTAATAGTAGTTATAAATATAAAAAACTATATTCTAAAATATGTTTAATGTAGTAAAAATTTTCTATATAGAAAATTTTGATTTGTTCGGACAGCAACTTGACTTGCGTAACATTTCGTCATAACAGTTATCTTTTTTCCGGTAACAGAGGTTGTTTTAGCCACAAATCTCTAGTAATCTGATCATTTTTTAACTAAGAAGCTCAAGATAAACTAATTCGCTAGGCTAAAAGTAAAAATTGAATTTGTGATCTTTTAGTTCAAGACAAGTCATCTGTCACCCAGTTTTTTTCTTTAGACCTCTTCCTTAAGCTTTTCTTTGAAGCTTACGGTTTCGCTAAACATTCTAATTTTATGAGAATGAAGTCGCTGTCTTATCTCAGCATATGGCTACTACTACCTTTTCGTACGAAGAAAATCATTATCCACGCATGAGTTTTTCTTTTTAATATGAGATAGAAAAAATATATTTTAAACTAAAACATTCAATAATTTTTTTTATGTTGATATTTAAATCAAAACAAATTATTTTAGTTTTATTAAATAAAATTTAAACATAATAAATTAAGTTCCATATTTTAATTTTAAACTCTAACTTGCTTTTTTATAATAAAACTAAAACTAATATCTTAATTTTTAACTGTGTACTTAATAACATATTTTTGAATGATAAAATTATAAAATCCTCTCCATGTACTAAATTTTTGGGAATTTATGTCGATACTAAACTAAATTTAAAGACCATGTAGAAAAACTATGTAGTAAACTTGCATTTAATTGTACTTCTTTGTGAATTTGAAAAATTAATTTTCCATTTCGAAATCTACTCATTTTGCTTTAATTGAATTATATACAGTGCTTTTCTTTAATGTCCCCTACTCTTTATTTTTTGAACGGATCAATTCAAAATATTAAAACTTGAGGTAATGTAATTTATGCATAAATACTATATTTTAGAGTAAAATTAACAGATGAAAATTTCAAGATGGCTGCTGGGCGCATCTTGGACAAAAAAAATAAATGAAAGAGAGGTCTTGTGGCGCATCATTTTGAGGCTCCTGGCGAGTACTTTACAACCCTAGAATATAAAGTCAATTTCTTAACCTACCACAAAATGGTGTTATATTTAATAATTACGTGAATACGTTAACTTTAACTTGATCATTTAAATAAATACGTTGAGTTCAATTGAGAAGATGCTGGAAATGCTTGCCTTGAACTTCTTGACACTAGTGATGAGCAAAGCAAGACCAAGACTAAGACCGGTCTAGTCTTGGTCTTGGTCTTGGTCTTGCAAGCCTGGTCTTGGTCTTAGTCTTGCACCACCCGGTCTTGGTCTTGCTGCAAGAGTCTTGCCGGTCTTGCTTTTTTTTGGTAGTAATAATTTATACTAAGTAATCTTGAATAAAATATATCTTTTTAATACTTAAATATAAATAAAGGTGGGGACTATATTTTTTGCTTTAAAATTCTAAAATATGACAATATTGATCTTAAACGTACATTTGAATTGTTTGATTAAAAAGCATATTTTAAATAAATGGGGTTTATTTATTTATAGCACCAGGGCCGGATTTAACTTTTTCCGCCCATAGGCTAATATATTTTTGTCGCCCTAATATCTCAATATTTTTTGGATATCAGAACGAAAAATTTAGCAATAAAAGAAATTGAACTACACTAGTAGTTCTTATAAAAATGTATTAAACAAATTAAACAAAAGTAAAACATACAGAAAATTAAATATCAATTCTTTAAAACAAACAAATTTCAGGAATTTTTTATTTATTCGCTAATTTTTTTATTAATTTACCATTACATTTTTTAAAAAATTTATCGTAAATTTGCCGCCCATAATATTTGCCGCCCTAGGCTTCAGCCTAGTGTAAATCCACCCCTGTATAGCGCTATATTTTTGGTTAAATTAAGACACAACCTTCTTTTATACATTTAGTGGCATATAGAAACATTTTAGGGATAAGAATTATATAAATTTTCTTTGAAGAAGAATATAAAATTAAAGCCAATACAAAACTGTGTACTGTGTGAGCAGAAAAAATCTTTTAATTTCAACCAGATGTGAAATTTCCGTGAAAATAATTCTGATGTAAACATTGGTTTCTGATTAAAAGAAAAGTTATTTAAAAAACTTTTCAGTTTATATGAACTTTTTATCTTTAAATTAGTCAAACATTTGTCGTACAAATACTTTATAAACATTCTGCATATACAAGGTGGACAATACTGTGACAAAGCTCGATATCTGCAAAACCCGTTATTATGATGAAAAACTGAATATGAAAAAATTATAGAAAAAGTGCTTAAAATGTGAATTTATTTTCAATTCCAAAATTTTTTTTCGAAGAATCCACTGCCACTAAAGAAAACTTTTATTTTAGTTTTTATCCTAAAATATAAATTTATGACAAAAAAACAAAAAAAAATCACCACCCTGTATATTATGCCACTTCTTACAGTATGAAACAAAAATAATGTTTTTCTGGATATTTAAAGTTTTTAATCCGCCCTGTAAGTGGCATAAAGGGGATAGTTAATTAAAGAAAACTTTAAAAAATTAAAAAAGGTTTTTTAAGCTTTTATAGTTTTGTACCCCTAGCTTTCTCTGTCGTGAACGGTTTCGGATATATCGTTCTTTGTCGGACCATTGAGTCACAACCCCATTTAAAAAAATGTTATTGAATTTACTTATAATCGTTGTTAAAGAACTGTTTTAAAATATCAATGTGATTCATTTAATTATTATTTTATTAAAAAAACCCTTTTTACTCATTTAATAATCGCCTTTTTTGGCAGTGCTCACATTTTTTGTCATTTGTATGAAATACCGTATATTGATATAAAATAAATATTATAATATTTTAAAAAGTTGCAGAAGTGCAAGAGTCTTGCAGATTGGTCTTGGTCTTGCGTAGTCTTGCACCCTCGGTCTTGGTCTTGGTCTTGGTCTTGCATACCCCGGTCTTGGTCTTGGTCTTGCAAGCGAAAAGAAGCTTTCTTGTCTTGGTCTTGGTCTTGGTCTTGAAAAAAAAGACCAAGACCAAGACCTTTGGACCAAGACCGGTCTCGCTAAAAATTGGTTTGATTTTTTCTTTCAATGAACGAGAATTGGCCATTTTAAAAATAGTTCACACAGTATCTGCCACTAAAACCGAAAACTAAATAAGAATATTTTAACTGTACAATAATGTTTGCTTTCCTACTAAATTTTTGTCACTGTCAACAACAAAAAAAAAAACAAAACAACCAGGGTCATCGAAACTATCTCTGTTGCTGTAGATACGACAGAGATAAACAATTATTTGTAGAGAAATCCATGTTAGTGTGTTGATATTCAGGAACGAAACTGAACCTGCTTTAATATTGGATATACGACAGAGAATAACTAATATTAATTTGTAAAGATATCGATGTTACTGTGTTTAAAAAATGTTTGGCGCGAAATTTCCGACCGACTGTTGTTGTGTCAAGAAGTTCGAGGCAACCATTTACAGCATTTTCTCAACTGAACTCAGCGTATTTATTTAAATTATCAAGTCAAATTTTAATATACAGTGTGTCCCAAATTGGTGGGGAATGTATGGGGATCTTGAAACCACGATAGATAGAAAATCGGTTAAATGGGGAAAGTTTTGGACAATTATGTTAGTAAGCTAATTCCGTTTACTATTTTTTATCTCTTCAGGTTTTTGAGAAATTTTGAAAAAACCCAAAACATGCATTTTTAAAATCGGCCAATATTTTTTTTTTGAGTGAAAAAAACAAAACCCTTTGTTTTTTTTGAATCACCTTCAATTTATTTTTCTTTGGGAGCCCTTTTTTTATTTTTTAGGAGCCAATTGGTTTTTACGACCAAAACAATTTGTATAATATGTTATAATTTAAGAGTTTATAACCTCATTTATTTCAAAAAACAAAAAAACTGTTCCATTTTAAAGTCATTTTTTTTTTTTAAACAATAAAATATTAGTAATTAGCAAAATAGATAAGCTGAACAGATATTTTACAGAAATGGGTTTCGCAAACATAGTAAACAAACTTTTCAAAAAAACAAAAATTTAATTGAAACAAGTGAAAACAAAAACAATGAAAAAATGGCTAAACTAATATTCCCTCTAAAATGAAAATAAAATAACGACCTAAAATTCAAAATGTTGTCCATATTTCTCAAATATTAACGATATCTTTTTTAAATAGTCCTTACTACCCTATGAATGGTTGATTGGTATGTGGAATTTCATCAACATCCCTGGCTGAAGATGTTGGGTTTTCTATAAAATGTTGGGTTTAAATGCAGCATCTCGTTGTCAAATTTTTAACGTACTTCTTGGGTCGTGATTTTAAAATTTTTTTGCAAATTTGTAACCAGTTTTCGAAATTATGTTAGTTTAGGATGTGCCTTTCAGGAAAATTTTCGAAATACGTTTGCGCAGCTGTATTAACATTTCTATTGCTTTTGGGAAAAAACGTTGCAAAATATCAGTTTTTCTTTAAATAATTAAAAAAATTTTACAAAGTTAAAAAAAATTTTTAAAAACGTACCCGATCTAACTTGATAATGACGCTAGATGACATCCGCCGGGAAACAAGGTCAACCGAGAAAATATTTGTTTTTTGAAGCGGATGAGGTTATAAACTCCAAAATATAACATGTTATACATTGTTAAAATAAGAATAAAAGCACTATTTGGCTGCAAAAATTTTATGTTTCCCATATGAAGTTGATGAATCATCATCAACTTTACTTTTTCATATCGCCATTAAATTTTTTTGTAACACGGTATTAACGTTATAGCTATGTTCGCGAAACCCATTTCTGTAAAAAAAATCGGTTTAGCTTTTTTTATTTTGCCAATTACTAATATTTTATTGTTTACAAAAAAAAAGATTCACCGGAATCAAGGCCAACTAAGAAAATATTTTTTTTTGAATTGAATAAGGTTATAAACTCCTAAATTATAACATGTTATACATTGTTGAAATCAGAATAAAAGCACTATTTGGCTGCGTAAAAATCCAATATGGCGTACATATGAAAAACTAAAGTTGATGATGATTTTAAAACCCGAAACGTAAAAAATAAAAATTGACTACTCGGTCATATTCTACAAAAAAGTTGCTTTGAAGAAGTTTTTATAGATCTGAAAAATTTTCACTTATAAAAAATATGGCCGATTTTCGAAAATGGATGTTTCAGGTTTTTCAAAATTTCTCAAAAACCTGATTAGATAAAACCATGTAGTAAACGGGATTAGCTTACTAACATAATTGTCCAAAACTTTCTCCATTTAACCGATATTTATCCATCGTGGTTTCCAAAATCCCCATACATTCCCCACCAATTTGGGACACACTGTATTTAGGTAATTATTAAATGTACCACCATTCTAAAGTAGGTAAAGGATTTGACGTTATATTCTAGGGTTGTAAAGTACTTGTCAGGAGCTTCAAAATGATGCGTCACAAGATCACTCTTTTTATTTAATTTTTCTTTCCAAGATGGCGCCCAGCAGCCATCTTGAAATTTTTATCTGTCAATTTTACTCTAAAATATAGTATTTATGCATCAATTACATTACCTTAAGTTTTAATTATTTTTTATATACAAAAAATATAAGTTTAATAATACTAAGCATTCTTCGCACAATACTAGACAAAATTATTAATTTTATCTTCTAAATTCATGTTCTACTTTAATAAAGAAAGCTTTAGGTTATGATTAAAAAAATGTTTAATCATTTGCTTGCTAGTATTATACTTCGGTTAATCTAGACATTCAAAGGTACATAAATATACATCAAGCTGAAAGTAGGTACAATTGTTTAAAACATAATTAAAAATCACATTTCCAAATTCCCTATCGTTCCTATACGTGGAAAAAGATTGACTCGAGGTCAAAGTTCAAAGAAATGGTTATTTCGCAATTTTGTTCAAAACGGTAAGTTTTATCGCAAAATTACCCACAACAAAAATTTTAGATCATAAAATTAGCTATAAAAAAAGTATTTTTTTTTCTAAAAGCCACCGTTCCAGAGATATAACGATTAAAAAAGTTGTAAGCGTCATTGCATGCATAAGTACGTTATGTATATACCTACATCTCTCTAGCTGTAATATAAGTAAAAATATTTTTCCATCGGTGATTGAGACTTACATTTAAAATATATAATATAAATAAGTGTAACTATGAGAATATCATGTAATATGAAACCCAGTCCCTTAATTTATAAGCTAGTGTAACCTTAAGACAACATTATGTACTATTTTTACACGCAATAACTGGCTGTGATACGACATCTGCATTTTACAGTGGGGGTAAAACAACAGTCCTTAAAATGTTTGAAAAACGAGATTTAGTTTAATATGCTAAAGTTTTTAAAAAAGTAATTCAACTTCACAAGAAGTAATCACCAACGGGATTCGCTTTCTTCTTTGTATGTATGGAGCTCCTAAAAAAACTACCAGCTTAGATAAGTATGGATATGCATGTTTTGTTAAAAAACACTCGAAATAAAAACAAGTTCAATTAGCTTGTCTTCCTCCAACCTTAGTTGCTGCTCATTAACATCTTTTTCGGGTTTATTACTAAGTTTAAGGGTGGCTTGGGTATTAGCTAGACCCAAAAGATTGGAGTTGAAAGTTGGTCGATAATATATTAGAACCAATTCAGACTTTACTTCCACCTGCGCCGGAAAAACTGCTAAACCTAAGTTTTTACAACTATAAAAAAGGATGCAGTGCTAAATGTGGTTGGAAAAAAGTTGGACTATTTTATTCTCTAGCATACACGAATTGTTAAGACCGGTCGTGTTCTAATGTTGAATCACCAACAGCTGAGGATTCGTTTGATACTGACGAACAGACATGAGATACATCGCTATTGACACAATTCACTCACACCCAGGATGAAGACGAAGAAGAAGAAAAAGAAGATCAAGAAGAACAACAACAAGAAGAAGTAACTGAAGATTATGAATCGGACGAATAAATTTTTCCACTGTTTTTTAATTACCATCGCTTTTGTCAATCCCAATCCTTGCGAATATCTGTTATTATGCAATAGTTTCCAATTAAACAGTATCACAACAGACCTGTGAAATAATCCTACTGGGGAAACCACGTTAAAAAAAACGCTCTAGTACACTATCTCAGAGGTTGCGTGGAAACGTGTGCATACCAAGGAAGTTTAAAGGTGTATGGAAGCCCAATGCTATGGCCCATTCGATCAAAAAATGTCCAACCCAGTATGAAAATAACTGTCAGAGTTGGCCCCGCCGATTCTGCGCAATAACAAAATTCCACGAAATAATTTAATGTGTTGCTACTTACACACTGATAAATCAGTGTGAAGTTAGCCTACACATTATAATTTTATGAGAGCCGGAGTACCGTTTTTTGGATTGATCAAAACCTTCTTATTTTAGTGATTAGTGTTTATTAACTTGTGACTATAATTTTGTGTTTATTGTTTGTTACTTATAATATCGTAACAAAATGACTAGAGGTTGTATGGTTTTGTCTTGCAAATTCAAGGGTAACATACCCGTCGTTTTACCTTTAGGTAAGTATTTTTTATATTTAAATTAGGTGCTTCTTATAAGACGTAACGTTAGGTAACCGAATAAATAATAATATATCAATTATGAATAATAGAAAATAAAAATTTCATAGGAAATATTAGTGAGAAAAGTAAAGCAATCTTAACTATCTAATAAGGTTTACATTTAGGTACTTTTATTTCATTTAATAATTTAGTACACTCTTTTAAAGGATCAAAATTATTGATTACTGGGCAGCCAGGCAAATTTTAATATATACAGGTCCCTCTAATTGAATGAAAGGAAGTACAATTTTGGCGGTTTTTGGGGCGCTGATTACAAATCTAAAAAAAAAAATTCGACAATGTTTCGTTTTCGAGATATTCATCATCAAAATTGAAAATCAAACTAACCTTATTTACTATTCCCCTTCTTTTGCACAAAATTTTGATTTTTACACTAAATTGGCACACAATATTTTACAAACACCTTTTAAAACTTTTTTTATGTTTATTTTACACCCTTTTTTTTTAACACTTTTATGTAATAATGAAATAAAAAATAAATAAAAATACAAGGTTTTAAGGTGTTATAAATATCGTGTCCTCTTTAGTGTAAAAATCAAGAATTGTGTACAAAAAGAAGGCAGAATATAGTGAAAATGAGGTTAGTTTAATTTTCAACTTTGATGATGAAGATCTCGGAAACGAAACGTTGCCGAAAAGATATTTTTTCAGATTCGTAATCAGCGCCCCAAAAAAACCCTGTATACCAAATTTGAATCAAAATCGGAGAGGAGGCAACTTTCGAGACAATACCATTTGTTTAAAAATAAATTAGATTTTTGATTTCTTAATCTTGCATTATCAACTTTTTAAGCTCGACATACTGTACACATAATATTTAACGGATACTGTTACAATGGATACTCAGGTACCAAAGGTTACTAAACATTTTAACCACTGTTATTCTGTCTCATGAATGTTTGTTATTAGTGAAAAGTATATGCCTAAAAAGCAGTTATAAAAATTTTCACTTTTTAATGTACAACCAGAATCTTAGGATTAGATTAAACTCATTTACACTATCTTGCCCTTCTTTTATCACAAAATTGGTGATAAGTACATAATACTATCATACAATGTTTGAAATTTATTTTAAAAAATCGTGATTTTATTTATTTACAAAGATTTTTGGTAAAATACAAAACTTCCAAAAATATCGACCATTTAAATAGAAGGCAGTAAAGTGGCGCCATCTATTCTTTCCATATTATATCAGATGATATAAAATCTAATATTACACAATAATTTTAAATATTCTATAGTAGTATCCTTTAATAACCAACAATTTTGTGCAAAAAATAAAGAAAAAGTGAATGTTGGAATTTGACATTTGATGATGTCAATTTTATAGATAGTAACAAAGAATTATGGAAATCTGGCCCTGACCTACTATTCATTGCGCAAATTCCGCGGGGCCAACCCCCCTATTCCCGCTGCCCTGCACACCTGGACAATTTTGTTCTACAGTATTGGGCTTCCATACACCTTTAAACTTCCTTGGTGCATACAATGACACTTACAACTTTTTGAATTGTTATATCTCAGTAACGGTGACTTTTAGAAGAACAGTTATTAATACCCTTTTTATAAATAGTTTTATGATCTAAAATTTTTGTTAAAAGTTATTTTACGATAAAACTTACTGTTTTGAATAAAATGGCGAAAAACGCATTTTTTTTACCTTTGACCTCGAGTCAATTTTTTTCCACGTCCCGAAACGATGGGGAATTTTAAAATGTTATTTTTAATTATGTTTTAAACAATTTTACTTACTTGTAGCTTGATAAATTTATGTACTTTCACTCTTATTGTTTGGTCCAATTTGACCGGACTATTAAAAATAAAGGTAGTTTTCAGAAATTCAAATTGTCCGTCAAAATTTTATTGTTAGAAAAGGCTAATTATGTATTGTCTGCATACTTTAAAGATAATTAAGAATAAATTTATTGCATTAAGCCATTATATTGTCTTTTTTCTTCATAAAATCGTAAAATTAATCATAATTCTTGGTTATTATCATAATTTTATTTTATTCTGCTAATCTTATATGACAATGAAGCAATATTATTATTATAATTATAGTTTATATTAGATTTCTTTCAGTTTTTTTACAAATATTGGGAATTTGAGTTATCTATACAACTGTTGATATGGGCAACTTGTCTGTAAATGGTTTTAAAACTATTTAATTTTTTTATTGATCAAAAAGTCGAGAAAACGCGGTTGTGTGTTGTTTCTTTTCCTAGAGTAAAATTAATAGTAGGTTATATTGTTTGGAAGAAAATTATTTAAACAATGTTTATTGTTTTGATAAATAAAAATATTGTGATCTGTACATCTCTACCAAGTTAACGATTTATATCTTTTATAAAAATAATAATTTTTATTAATAATAAAGGCCGACCCAAAACCATGCCAGATGTTTTTTTTTTAAAAAATCAGTGATAGTTATATTGGAAATATGTTATTTTTACATTAAAAAAATACTAACTGAAGAATAGAGTTTAGTTTGGTTCTTTCACTAAGGTGGACAACAATCTCTAATTTATTCCCAACAATATTTTGTCTTTAATTGACAAAAATATGTGTTATCTACAAGCTAGCAACATCAAAACTCACTAGGATGTTGATTTTACTATAAACGAAAATACAAAAAAAAAGATTCTTTGTATAGGTATAAAAATTTTATTTATGTGAAATTTTCAGATCATTAGCGAAACGCATGAAAGAACATCAAACCTATTTTACAAACAGTATTTTGCAAATCAAAAACCTATCAACGTATTTTTGATAATAGTCACAAAATAAACTGAAGTGCTTTCTTACCAAAAAAAAATGTATTAATAAATAAGATATTTGTATGACTCCAATATCAGATTATTTAAATATTATTTAGTTACCTTTGCTTGATACTGAGATTATTTCGGGAAAATTAAAATTAATTAACACCTTTTGCATTGGCATAATTTTTTAAAATAAAAAAGTAGCTTAAATTTTTTTGAGAAAATTAACCATTTCTGTTGGAATATCGAAAAAAGCCCTCTAGCGGCGAAATGTGAAACTAACAAAACTTTAAATATTATAACATTTATAGCCCAAAAAAAGCTCTTGTCAACTAGCCAAAGCTTGTTAAAATCGGCTTAGGTTCAAATTATGCTCGTCTTTAAAGATCAGGTATTTTTTTGTTAGGTTAATATGGCAAAATTCACAGAAACATCACTTTTTTAGATTGAAGATTGCAGTTACGCCCCCTAGCGGCCATTTCAGACACTTGAAAATTATTTCCAGCTGTTTCTCTTGACCACTTTTACTAACAATATTTTTTTCCCAACACTGGGCGATAAACATTTTCTGAGGTACAGCCGGTCCTTACTTATTTAGACACCCGGTACAAAAAATTAAATTACTATTAATGTATTGCTCAATAGTAAATAAAACTCTTTCTCAGCTGGGTCTTACCACTTTATACTGATCTCGTATGCGACCCTTTGTATTTGGGATTGGAGAATAGACCTCCAGATAATTATTTGGATCTATGTCAATAACAGAGATTGAAACATTATTTCTAGTAAATATAAATAAATAATAAAATTTTTAATACGTATTGTCGATTACGTAGATTTTCTTAGAAATGATTTTGTCTGTTTGGTTACGCTTATTTTACAGTTATTTTTTATAACTGGTACCACGTTTTAATTAGGTTTAACAATTTTACTGCGTATACGCATGGTTATTTTAAAATGAAACATAAATGCCTAAAATATTTTCAGCACCGTTTTCAAAATCGCGGAACGGCTGACCCACAAACGTCGCTTTTTCGCAAATTTTTGCCGAAGCCGTCGTCGTCGTTCGGATTTATTATGTGCGCCCGCAGGTTTATCAGAAAATCACGCTACGCTCAGATCGGGTCTCGGTATCGGCTTCGGAAATTCTTAAATTATCGCTGCCATATGCTAGAACCCTCGCCCTAGGCCGTTATGGCGGTTTTTTCTCTCTTTTCCGCGCTGCACCCGCTCGCCCGAGATAATCGCGGACCAGTCCTTCATTTTAGCATTAATGAATTAAAAAACGATACAGGGTCGACGTCCTCATTGATAAAGTTCCTGTAAATCTTTAAAAAGTCCTGTTTATTTTCTAAACATTATGTTAAAATATTCTTATTTTTAGGTAGTGTCTTATAACTAGAGACCGGACATCGATAAAAAGACCATTACAATTTCGAGCTTAAAATGAAATAAAAATGCAATAAATAACTCAACTTTCTATGGTATTTATGGTTTTTATTTTGGTATTTTTATTCGATGTGATTTCTTGTAGAATAATACAAAAGCCGTGGCAATAGTAAAAAATTTAGAGGAGTTTTTGCAACAACAAAAGAATTAAACTATGATATTTTATAATTGTTATAAGGTGGTGTAATTAATGAAAGATGTTGAGTGGGCTGCATTTTTTCTTTATTTAGGCGTTACACCTACCATTATACATTTTTAAACGAGATACGACAACCGGAAAAATGGCGAACGAGTGGCTCAAACGAAAAACCCAGATTCCAACTTGTGATGAATCCAGTCGGGTGGAAAGGGCCCTCCGTTCAGCTTTAATGTCTAGAAGATCCACACGGAACTATTCCCAAAAAAATCATGGGGTTTTATGGCTTCTAGGCACTTATAATTTTAACGAAAATTGCGACAACGACCACGAGAACTGCTCTTAGCACGACATATTTTTGCAGAGAGAGAAAAAAGGGGTGCGCGTCCAGGCGCATGTCCGGCATACAGCGTTTCCACTTGATGCCACTATACCAACCGAAAATTAAAATCAAATCACGAAATTTAAAAATAAAACCCCGAAAAACGTCTTGCATTAACATTTTCCACCACCAAAAAAAACCCCTGGGGGTTTTTTATTAACTAAACTAAATTGAAATTTTAATAAATTCGATACGAAAAAAAAACAAAAAAAACTATAATGCTAGTAGCTAAGAATACAAATACTACTTAAATATTAACTATAAATACAAAAAAAAAACTGTTGGTTTCCTTTAATTTTGCGCCAAAGGTAGAGGACACAATTTAACTATGGGTCTACGTAATAACCCTGAAGATGTCTTTACCGTAACAACGCGAGTATGACCGTCACTGCCCGGGTGCAATTTGACAACACGGCCAACATTCCATTGCAATGGCGCTTTAGAATCGTGTTTAATAAGTACCAACGTACCTAATTCTATTTTATTTGAGGATCCATCCATTTGGATCTTGTTGCAATGTGTTTAAATAATCAACATGCCATCGTTTCAGAAGTCGGCATGTATACGTTGTAATAACTGCCAACGCGTTAGAGTATTTAGTTTAACTTGAGACAAATCATCATCTGAAAGTGAATTTAAAGGTTCTAAAGTAAAAAATGACTAGGAGTAAGTGGTGCAAGATCATTGGGGTCGCTACTTTGTGCATACAATGGTCTGGAATTTACATACAGCTTCTATTTGTGTAATGACTGTATTTAATTCTTCATAGGTCAAAATTTGATTACCGACCACCTTAAAGAAATGTGATTTAAACGATTTAACACCTGCCTCACTTAGACCGTTAAAATGAGGTCCGCCAGGGGGAGGAAAATGCCATGAAATCGAAAGAGTCCCACAAGCAGACTTAGACATTTCCATAAGTTGACGATTTGCTCCGACAAAGTTTGTGCCACAGTCACTATACACATCAATGACTCTACCTCTACGAGCGATGAATCTACGAAAACAAGCTAAAAAGCATCTGATGACAAGTCCGAACAGAGCTCTAAGTGTATAGCTTTAGTGGCAGTGCAAACAAACACACAAACATAAGCCTTTTGACTGAAACTTACTACCTCGATATTTGGCCATAGTGATAAGAAACGGACCACAGTAATCAATAACTACATGCGAAAAGGCTTATATTTGCGACACTCTAAAAGAGGGTAGATCACCCATATATGGAACATAAGATTGGGGTCTCGAACGAAAACAACGAATACAATGTGAAATACAATGTTGAATAGCTCGACGAGCCGACAAAATCCAAAATTTCTGCAACAGTAAGTGATGTAGCATTCGAAAACCGGGATGTAAATATTTTTCATGTGTATCCAGAATAATTAACTCTGTCAAGCGATGACTACGAGGTAACAGGGAATTTTGAGTCAAACGGCAAATCCGAATGACGTAATCGACCCCCAACTCGAATTATTCCATTGTCATCAATAAATAAGGCAAGTTTACGAAAAGATTTTGCTAATTGTTGTCTTTTCGAAATTTGATCAAAAATTTCAGGAAAACTATAAACTTGCACATGCTTGACGAGAATCGACAAACTGTGATGAAGGTCAGCCTCCACAAGAGGTCCTGTGACCTTAGGAAGTAATTTTTGACAAATTTTTGTAAATTTTACAATATACGACAAAATTTTTAATATTTTCGACAACTTTGAGAATTTATTTATTAACCGATCAAAAAAAGTATCTTCAATATCTAACATCAAGCTGAGAATTTTTTCTTCAAGAATGTCCTTCATTTCAGGTTCAACAAAAATGTCACCTGAGTCGGGCCATTGATCTTGCGATAACAACAGCCAGGATGGTCCAGAAAACCACATAGAATGGTTTAAAAATTGTTTGGGTGTTAGACCCCTGGATGCACAGTCAGCTGGGTTAAACTCAGATGCGACATATTGCCACGAAAGACGGGGAAAAGTGTCATGAATATGACTCACGCGGTTGGCAACAAAAGTTTTCCATCTATGAGGTGAAGAATTAAGCCATGTTAAAACTATCCGAGAATCACACCAAGCAAAAATTTTATTAAACGACAAATAATCAGAAAGTGCATCCACAGCAAACGACAACAAATTCGTCAACAACACCGCGCCGCAAAGTTCCAGCCTAGGTATAGTGACAGTTTTCAATGGAGCGACTTTTGATTTAGCACAAAGCAACCGAACGAAAATATCACCAGTGCTAGTAATGCAACGTATAAATACGACAGCTGCATAGCCTCGAATTGAGGCATCCGAAACCCATGCAGTTCCAAATGAATAGTATTATCAGGCTAATTTGACGAGATAAACGAAAATTAGACAGCATAGGAAGTTCCATTTAATCTGATTCCAACTATCGACAATAGATTTAGGAGGAACTTCATCCCAATCAATTTTTTCTAACCATAACATTTGTAAAATATGTTTTGAAAGCAAAGTAATAGGCGACAAAAATCCTAACGGATCAAATGTTCGGGCAATTTCCGAGAGTATGTTTTTTGTACAAGGTCTATCCAAAGGTTTATAATTATAGAAAAAACAGTCAGAGGACGGATTCCATTGCAACCCTAAAACTTTAATAAAGGAAGGTTCGTCTTGGCCAAAATCAAGCGAAATTTGTCTGTGACTTTCTGGAAAGAACTCAATAAATCAATATGATTGCTGGCCCACTTTCTAAGTTCAAAAGCACCTTTTGATAAAAGGCAGATTAGCTCTTGTTGATACGACAAAGCTTCACTTACGGAATCACAACCAAACATTACGTCATCCACATAACAAGACTGCTGCAAAATGCGCGACGCATTAGGAAAAATTATCACACTCCGAACAGCTAACTCTTGTAGAGTTCTCAAAGCCAAATAAGGAGACGATTTTACCCCATAGGTAACAGTATTCAACAAAAATTCCCTAAGAGGCTGCTGAGGTGAAAACGCCAAAGAATGCGTTGATAATTTCGGTGTTCCGGAGTAACTAAGATTTGACGATACATATTTTTTATATCCGCAGTGACTACAACCTTATGCACACGAAAACTAACGAGAATTGAACTAACATCCTGCTGTAGCTTAGGACCAGAAAACAGACTATCATTTAACGAAATTCCATTTGAAGACTTGGCAGAAGCATCGAAAACTACTCTAAGTTTGGTAGTCGAACTGTCTGGCTTCAAAACACAATGATGAGGGATGTAATACCAGCCTTTTTTTGACTCAGACTCAGGAACAAGGCTCATATGACCGGAATCTAAATAATCCTTCATAAATTCTACGTAAGGACTGTACAACGAAGGGTTTTTTATTAATCTATTTTCCAAATGTAAAAAACGACGATAAGCACTATCATAGGAGTTACCTAATTCAGGAGCAGATTGCTTAAAAGGCAACGAAACAATAAATCTACCACAATCTGATCTGGAAACTGTTTCACAAAATATTTTTTCACATTTGACATCTTCTGGAGATAGTGGGACTTTAACCGCGACTTGTTCCAACGCCCAGAACTTTTGCAATGTTCTTTCTAAAGAACTTCAACGACAGTACAAAAAGATGAACGAGGTGACAAAAAATCTACCGGGATTGTTCACCTTTCCTAACAACAACCAACCAAAAACTGAGTCAAAGGCAGTAGCTTGCCCCTCTTTTCCTGGAATTTTACCAGAGAGCAAAATTTGCGAAAATAATTCAGCACCCAAAAGCATGTCAACGGAACTAGGCGAAAAGAAATTTTTATCAGCTAATTTTAAATTTTTAATATGTAACCAATCTTTAGTATTAATCTGAATGGATGGCATACCCAAAATAATTTCGAAAAAACAAATGTTCAAACTCGAAAACTGGATTTAGGCTATCAACGGGTTTTATAATGCAGTGTGTCAAAACCTTTGGAGGACATTGATTGCATTTGATTTAAACCAAGAATTGCTTCAGAATGTGATCTGCGAGGTAGTCCTAAACGATTTAAACATTTTTCGCTAATGAAGTTTCCCTGACTTGCACTATCTACCAACACTCGAATTGTTTAAAAATGACCCTGCAATCTCTAATTTCAACCAAAGCGGTCGACAGTAACACCGTTGTGGAGCCATTGACTGCATTACAAAAACTACTAGTTGAGGGCACTACAGGTAAGTCTACCCCAACATCTGGACGATCAACTTGAAGTGTATTTTGACTTAATTGTTGTTCAAAATGCAAAAGCGTATGAGGTTAATTTTAAAAGACGACAATGAAAAGTGGAGGGGCAATCCTGACTCTATGGGATGAGGAAAGGCAATTTAAACACAATTTGTTTTGTTTAGCTATATCATACCTTTGATTTGGGGGTTTTTTTTCGATAAATTTAGGACATTTTGACAAAAAATGTGAATTTTTACAAAAACAAAATTTTTGTGTTTGCCTAGGCAAACCTGAAGGAGGGGTTGTAGGTCGAGATATTTGCCGATTTTGTGGAGCTGTAAAAAACGACGACGATCGAGAGTTAAATGGCTTAGAAAAAGATTTTAATCCTGGCATACAATACACAGTCTCTAAAGCTTTACAGTGATTTTCCAAAAATCAAAAAGTTGTTTATATGTAGGTATAGTATCACCACTATGTTCCAATTCAAATTGAGTACGAATTTGATTATCTATTTTTTGCAATAAAAGATTAAACAAAATAAAATCCCAATTTTTTTTGTATCAAATCCTAATACAGTTAATATCGACAAATTTTCCGGGGAAAGCATTTAATAAATTTAAATCTTTTACATTCGACGATTTTAAAACAAAAGTCATCATATAATTTAAAGCACTTGTAGCTAATAAAAGTTTATTTTGATACCTCTTTTCTTTAAAAAATCATAGGCAATTTGATAATTTGACTGATAAAGGAACAGTTTTAATTAAATTAAGAGGTTCTTTTTTTAAATACGATAAAAGATACTGAAACTTTTCATGTCTGAAAGAGCAACATTTGTGTGAATCAGCGAGTTAAAAAGGTCAAAAAATGTCTGAAACGATTTTGGATCTCCACTAAATTTTTCTATTGAAATTTTAGGAATCTAACATTTACTGAGGATGCCAAATTCGACTCATTCGAAACAGATGTCTGAGTTACCGAAGGGGGTGTTAATTGAGCATAAATAGCTTTAATTGAAAAATAATGTTCATCCACCTGTTTACGAATTCCGTCTTCTACATCAAATTCCGTATCAAGTTCTATATGCGAAACTAAATCATTATGTAATTCTTTAAACTCATAATAATTACCTTCCAGGGCTTCATATCTTGTCAAAAAATCTGAAACTTTGGAAGGATCTGAGTTTGCAGAGACTGCCTGTATATACAGCTCTGTAATTCGATTAATACAGACCTGCCGTTTTCTATTAACTAATCTAAGTTTTTCTGTTGCTCTATCAGTTTGAGGCATTTTGAATAATTACATACCCAAAAAACAAAATTAAAAATTAAAGTGCAATTAAATTTACCCTGATATAATTAATTTTAATCCAATTTTTAGTTTCTATCACCCACACAGTAAACAAAACACTAATATGTTTCACTATTTTTACTTAAATAACAAAAGGTCCGATAAAAAACCTATGCATTTATTCAAAAATTGCTTACTGTAACGATATACGAACTATATTTAGTAGCAAAAATGTTAAATCAAAACAAAAACAAAGCGAAAAAAGCATAAAAACTATGTTCGAAAATAGGAAAACGAGCGAATTTTAAAAGGGAAGCGAAAATCTAAACGACAATATTAATTCCAAAATTCACGCATTTATCCGTAAAAACCAAGCGAAAACAACACGATTAACTGAAAATAATTTCCAAATTATTTAAATGCACGAGTAAAATCTATTTATTTACTAACCATCCAAAATTGATTTTTTGCATACCATCCCCGGGCCCCGGGATATACCAGAAAGGTGAGCGGTGAAAGCAAGTGCGATGTTGTCACGTGGGGAGAAAATTCATACGAAAAACGGTAACTAAGCTAAATTTAGCGCAAGATTAAGGGAAACCAAAGTTAACTATCGACAACACTGTAACCTTGCAAAATGGCTAACATTAACGGATATTTAAACCACTAAATTTACAATAATTAAAATTTAAATTTTTAAATTTTTTATAAATTAAAACAAGCTTATACGGATAAAAAATCCGGTTCGAAAGGACCAATAAATGTTATAAGGTGGTGTAATTAATGAAAGATGTTGAGTGGACTGTATTTATTCTTTATTTAGGCGTTACACCTACCATTATACATTTTTAAACGAGATACGACAACTGGAAAATGGCGAACGAGTGGCTCAAACGAAAACTTACCAGACCCAACTTGTGATGAATCCAGTCGATGGAAGGGCCCTTCCGTTCAGCTTTAATGTCTAGAAGATCCACACGGAACCATCTAACAAAATCAGGGGATTTTATGGCTTCTAGGCACTTATAATTTTAACGAAAATTGCGACAACGACCACGAGAACTGCTCTTAGCACGACATATTTTTGCAGAGAGAGAAAAAGGGCTGCGCGTCCAGGCGCATGTCCGGCATACAGCGTTTCCACTTGATGCCACTATACCAACCAAAAATTTTAAAATCAAATCACAAAATTTTAAAACCCAAAACCCCGAAAAACGTCTTGCATTAACAATAATGCTTTTATATAAATTATATGAAATAAATTAAAATTAAAATTAAAATAGACTTTTTGTTATTATAAATTTACAAATATTTGATTGCACCTCTATTAGGGTTCATATTTATGCAATTAACCCCACAAATATAGTTTTGTTGGTGGAAATGCAACTCTCCAAGTGCATGCGGTGCCTATTTGTTGTGAACTCGTAAAAACTAGTTCCGTTACATAGGGTAAATCGATGGGTAAATCATATTATATTTGTGCCAAAATAATTTGTTATATTTAAACAGGTGTAAGTCGCTTACAGGCAAATAAATAATAAGTGCAAGTTAAAAAATGAAGTTGGAGTGGCTCCTTCCATATTCTACTTTTTTATTTGAAAGTGAAAGAGGTGTTTTTTATCTTTGGACAGTCCACGAAGGCTGTGGTCCAAGCGCTAACGTACAGTGGGTGTCTTAAGTGTGGTGAGAGAGAGTTTGTTCACACGGGACTTAAATATTTGGAGACTGGAAGAAGAAGGGAAACCTTTTGCGGGTAGCAGTTTCCATGGTCTGGACACTCTAGCGATGAAGGAACTACGAAAGCAGGAAGTTCAGGGTCTCTCTAGTTAAACTGTAAAAGGATGCATAAAAGTTGCACCAAGTGTTGCTCCGTTGGGAGCTGCCAGAGAAGGTATTATACTGGAACTCCTCTGAGCAGAAGCCGTGAAAATACTTAAAGAAGAGCGACAGATCCCCTACAGCTCGTCAGTAGGCAAGAGGACGAAGCTTTTCTGTGAGCGTGGGATTATTTATAAGACAAACATCTTCTCTCTAAATAAGTAGTAGGAGACGCCATTCCACAGACATAAGAACAATATTCAAAAGAAGGTCTATTTTGGAATACATAATGGGTATACAGATTGGAAAAAAAACTTTCTGGCTCGAAAGAGGAATACAACCTTTTTTAAAGCTGCTGAGGCTATGGATGTAATCTGTTTGTGCCAGTTAAGGTAATTCTTAAAAGTAACACTGACAAGACAATAGACATGTTTTAAATTATAAAAGAACCAATTTTACCGACACCAACTTTGAAAAGACGTTAGTTATATCATGTATTGCAAATAAATTGTAAAACACTCCTATTATGTTTTTATTTCACATTCTTTTAAATTTATTTGTATTTAATATCTCCTTAATACGCACGCCAATAAATTTACCAGACATAAAAAATGTATAGGGAACAAGCTCGTTCCGAAATCCGGGCCCTACTTATAACATAACTCCTAGACTTGAAGATTAACAAGCAAGCATCGAGGCAAAAAACAGTACAACCAAACTATTTTAGAGCCCAAAACTGTTTTAACAATCGCATAAAAAGTAAAGTTACCTATTACGCGAATGACAGTAAATTCTGCCAGTTTTTTATCGCTTCTAGAAAAAAAGAGATTATCAATTCGACACGTATGTATTGAAACTGCATATTCACATATAATCATCTGTTGAAGATTCTTTACAAATATCCAAAAGGGTGTAGCCGGATAAGTACAGTGAAATGGCCCCATGGTTATTGTAAAAACTAGTAAGAGTTTAAATATCAGCAAACTAAAAAAATATACAAAAAACTAATAAAACTAATAGATAATAGATAAAAATATGTTGCCAACTCGGGTTTTTTAAGAATTTTATTGAACAATATTATAGATTTTTTAGACGTTTCTACAAGTTCTTAAATGGGCAAAAAAAAATATTTTAGTAATTGTTTTTATCCGTGTTTCAGATCGAAGTGAGTGGCAGCAACCCGATCTCCCCGGCACAGTTGGAGACATCATCTAGTATACGGATGGTTCCTTAATCGAGCAGGGAACTGGAGCGGGCATGTACAGTGAAATAAGGAATTTACAATTCTCCATTCCACTAGGAACACACAGTTCTGTATTTTAAACAGAAGTATATGCTTTTCTGCACTGTGCAAATGAAAATAACAGGAGGGCTTATAAAAACAAGCGGATCTGCATAATAATAGACAGCCAGGTTACGTCCAAGCTGATATGGGAATGTCAAAAAGAACTGGAAGTCTTGGGAGAAAGCAACAGGGTAACTAACCTGTGGGTATCAGGATATTCGGGAATAGAAGACAACGAAAAAGTGGATGAGCTAGTGAGACATGGATCATCCACACCATATTTTGGACCAGAACCTGTCCTTGGAGTGGTTAAAACCACAGCACAAGGGCAAACCAGGAAATGGATCAAAACAAACATAAGGAATACTGGGAAAACATCAGTAGAATAAGACACGGAAAAAGCTTCATAAGGGGCCCATCCAAAAGAACGAAGGAAGAACTACTCAGACAAAGTAGGGAAAGACTTTGCATAACAGAAGGGTTGGTAACAGAGCACAGTAACCTAAGGGGACACCTACACATACAATGGGGACACAAGTGCAAATGTGAAGCGTTGAATCACAAAAGACAGACATTATTTGGGCATCCGAAAATGAGCCCACAGAGGAATATATCAACCAATCAGTCTTGGGGTTATACAGAGTTGTAGAAGGAACAAGACTAATGAAAGGATTGGTAAAAATATAATGGGAGATTAGACACAAAAAGCCTAAGAGGCTGCGCCTCCTCCGGTAGTGAATTAAGACGGCTCCCAGGGAGGAAGAAGATCTGTGATTCAAAATACTAACACCAACTAATAAAATTGTGGGTATTCTTTAGGGCATGTACTGTCACTACAACAAAGCGGATCAAAATCAAAATGCGCTCTTTGAGTAATAAGAAATAAATACGAAAACTTGCTAAATCAGTTCCGAACTCTCAATGTATTCTCTATTTCAATCTCAAAGTATTTTAGAATATACATATTAGTAAGCTTTTTGAGTTCAAAAATATGTTTTTCACAAGACTGCGATGGAGTTAAGTTACATACGATATAGATCTCGTATGATGTAAGAAATGACTTTCGTTTGTTTGCTATTGTCATCTTTGCTGCGCAAACAACGAACACTTTTCAACCTGTTTCTCTATATGTATACAAAGTATCGAGCATTACATATTATTCGTTTTTATGCTTATTAAATCTATAAAAATTTTTATTAAATAATAAATTTTCTTTATATGTTAATATCTAAAATAATTGTTTTATTACTAAACTAACTAGTAAAAATAGGATTTTGAATAACGTTCCACTAATGATATTAAAAAGCTACTAGTGTTTAAAAAGTTAATGTTTTTTTAAAAATTGATGCTATTAGCCGTTACTTTGTGGTAATTAATCATCATGAAGAACACGGATAAATAAAACTACTATGTTTTTTACCACTAAAATATATTCACAATTGTGACTGCAGTTTCAACTCACAAAGTGTTTGAAAAAACAAAAAAAAAGTCTGTAAGAAATATTTGTTTGCATTTTTTTTAATGTACCATATTTTAGGTATAAGGACACTGAATTACCCTAAAATTAAATTTAGATTCAAATTATTATAATGTCATAAAATACAGATTCTTGTCAATATTAAATAATTTTTAAAAAAATTTCATAAGATTATTCCTAAAAAACATCTAAAAAGGGTGTTTTTGCCCTTTTAGGGGTATTTTCGGGGTTTAGGGTTTTGGAAACCCAGATTCGAAATTAGCGACCCAAAAAATGTACTTTGGGAGTATTTTCTGCTTAAAGAGCATTTTCATAAGTTTTTTTTTATAAGGTTTTTTGTGGAAAAACCCCTTAAGGGTGTTTTTGCATTTTTAGGGGTGATGCCAGAATTTTCGAGCTTCGAACTGCGAAATTCTGAATCAGCGACTCAAAAAACATACTCTGAAGGTAGTCTCCACTTGCAGCGAAATTGGGCACCTAGAACCCGCATTTTGAATGGACTTATGAGTGTGTGCCATGTTTAAAATGAAATTTGTACCAAAAATGGAATTTGTTAGTTGTTAGTAGAAGGTAGTAGTTTAGGTAGTTTTTTGTAATAATAAAAATATCTAAAACATTGTTTTAAATACTAATTTTATTAGCTGTTACTTACAAACAGAACGACTTTTACAAAGGGTTCGTGACCTATTTAATATTTGCTTCAGTGGTCCGCCCTTAAAAAAGGTTGGAAACTCCTGTGTTAGAAAAATATCTTTTTGTGAATAATTTAGGTAGTAAATTATCTCATTTCCTTATTTATATTGTAAAAATATTCGTTTCTTTATTTGGCCACGCCAAGTTTTCTTTGTATATAATTCGTAGCATTAAGAGTAGTTTTAACTTAACACTTAGCAACAGGGTAACTCTCCTGTGGGTACCAGGACATTCGGGAACAAAAGGCAACGAAAAAGCGGCAAGACAGGGATTATTCACACCATACTTTGAGCCAGAACCTGCCCTTGGAGTGACCAAAACCACAGCACGAGGGCAAACCAGGGAATGGATCCAAAACAAATACGAGAAATACTGGGGAAACCTTAGTAGAATTAGACATGAAAAAAACGAGGAGGAAGAAACAGCCTACCATATCCTGTGCAAATGTGAAGTGTTAAATCACAGAAGACAGGCATTATTTGGGCAACCGAAAATGACCCCACAGAAATATATCAACCAACTAGCCTCGGGGTTATACAGACTCGTAGAAGAAACAAGACTAATAAAGGGATTAGTATAAAATATAATGGGTGATTAGGCACAAATAACCCAAGAGGCTGCGCTGCCTCCGGTAGTAGATCTAGACGGCTCCCAGGGAAGAAGAAAAAGAAGAAGAAGAAGTTAACAGTTAAGAACGAATGGTTGCAAATACATAGTAATCGAAATGTTATAATGTTTGTTTATTGGTAAATTAACAAATAAAAATTATGAAAGACCAGGATTTAAGTAGTATTGATAGTTAACAATTATTTCTAAGTCATAATCTAGAAAAGTACGCCACTGTTTGAAAAAATCTACGCGAACCATATCCAAACGATCATCCGTTTGTCTCAGACTCCACACAAGGACATAAAACACAAAAGTCCACATAACTTTTACGGGAATACCGCGTTTACGTCGGAAAAAATGGTCGCACTGCACGGTCAGTCAGGATGGGGCACCACGTAATAAACTGCGCGAAGTGTGATTAGCTGCAAAATTACATGTTATTACCTTTAAATGTTATATTATTTGCAGACGGCTTTTTTATGTGCTCGACCGAGATGCACGATTTGACGGATAAAACTGGATAAGGCGTCACACCTACAAGATTATTTCCTTTTAAAAAAGTTTCTGTAAAAATATGTGTCTATGACGTGACAAATCGGACCATAAAGCTTAAGGAAATATTTTATTGATGTTATGTTCCCTTGGCCTATTTTTGTTAACGATTTATTTTTAATACTTTTTTTTACCTTTATGATAGTCCCAGACAGGGCCCGCTCCAGCCTTTTGGCCATCCTGGGCAAAAATATGAATTTCCGCCCCAGAAATTGATTTGGAGGTAAAAAGAAGGGGAATATTTAATTAAGTTAAAAATTAAATAAGACTTTAAATACAAAATACACACAATTTAAAAACAATGCTTTTTATTTCAAAAACAAAAATTAAATTAACATCTTAAAAGTAACACAGGCCTACAAAAAAAAATGGTGTGTGCTGGGTGTCGGACTAAGATTTTCTGCCGTATTCTTTTTCGCTAAATACGAATCTATTGTCAAAATTGGGGGTCAAACAGCAAAAAATCAAAAAAACCACAAAAAACTGACATGGTACAGTTTTATTTATAAAAAAAGCGTACACGAATTAGAAAGAGAGGCAAGTTTTGCCATATTTGCGTAAAACCGGCTTGTCTAAACGATTGTTTATTGGAGGTTATCACACGTCATAGATTATCAAAAATGCAAAGCACTGGCGTCGGTGTAATTCATTTTGAAAATGCATGGTGGTAACGTTTGATAAACTTTGACAGAAGAAAATAAAAATGCCTCGTTAGTTTTCTGAAGTTGAAAAGGCTCAAATTGTATCAAGAATCGAAGAAGGATGGTCATTCCGTGCTGTAGCGCAGTTGTATAATAGAAATAAAAAAACTATATTGAAAATTAAGCAACGCTGGGAACAAAAAGATTCCCTAAAAAAGAAAATTGGTTTAGGTCGTCCCAAACTTTCCAACCTGAACAGGTTGCTGTTTTTTTGGGATATTTAAGAAATAATCCATTTGCAACTCCAAGGGATGCTGTTATTGATACAGCATTTCCTGCTCCCAATCTACCGCCACAGGAGAGTAAAGGAATCTGAACTAAAATGTCGCCCAGCTGCAAAAAAAAATTTTCTTGACGAAGAACGGCGACAATGAAGGATTATTTTTGCTTTAAATTATATATACCGCAATTCTTAATTTTGGAACAGGGTCATTTTTACTGATGAAAAGACGTTCCAGTCGACTTATAACGGCCAAATTCGTGTTTACCGTCCAAACAATACCAGGTTTAAATATACTACGATATACTAACCCTCTCACTTGGTGACAGACATGGGCGTTCCTCTGTAAATGTATGGGGCTGGATAAGTGTTCATGGACCTGGTGTTTGCTGGCGAATAGAGGGAAGATTTAATGCCGGAAATTACATTTTAGAAAACATATTGTTAACAACTGCTGAGCAAATATATCCCAATAATACGTTCATATTTCAACAAGATAATTGTCCAGTCCATACGGCCAATGCTTAAACCCACTGGTTTCAAACCCATATTGTAAAAGTGCTGCCTTGGGTCGCTTATAGTCCTGATATCAATCCAATCGAAAATATTTGGGGTATAATCGTAAAAAAAATATATAATCGAAATTTTAGGCCACAAAATTCAGAAGATTTATGGGAAATAATACATGCGTGCTGGGAAGAGTTTGATCCAAATATTGTATCAAATATAATTCAGTCAATAGAACTGGCTCAAGTAATAGAAAAACAGGGATATATGACCAAATATTAAATTTTATTTATTCTTGTTAGCGTTTTTTGTTTCTATTGTAATTTTTATAAAATTGTTTTGTGTACGCTTTTTTTATGAATACAACTGTACATTGTTTATATAAATTTGTTTTCTTTATTTTATTGATGTCACACCAATGGATGACATTTTCCATAACCTTCATCATCTAATAACCTCAAATAGAGAAACATTGACATCAGCCGGTTTTACGCAAATATGACGAAGGTGGCTCTCGCTTTAATTCTTGTACGCCTTTTTTTATAAATATAACTGTATATTTACCGGCAGAAACCTGCTACAAGAAAATGTTTGGGCTACGACTACATAAACTATAAGAGATACAAAAAATTTCATATAACAAAAAATAATCTTTTAAATTGTCTATAAAAAAGTTATATAAACATTTTTGATAAGATAAATAATAAAGGAGATATAAATGAAAATGTAGTTTTGACAAAAAATTTCAGTCCAAAAGAGAAAAAATTGTATCATACAGAGTACTTCTCGAACTATAGATAGGGGTCTTCCCAAGCGATACCCCATCTGGGAGCTCAATACTATCGATAGTGCTATCGATCTATCGACAACCCTACGCTGAAACCTGTGTAATAAACACACATTAGTACGTCAGATATTTAAAGCGATTTCGGCCCAATTTGGTACCCCGGATTTGGTAGGTGAACAGGACTAGATTTAACCTTACTGCAGCCCCTGGGCACTACACATAAAAATATAGCTTTGATATCAACATTTTTAGGTAACTTTAGATAAAAAAAATTTAAAGCGATTTCGGCCTTTTCCAATTTGGTTACCCAACGGAAAAATTTGGTAGGGGAACAGGACCCCTTTAAGATTTAACGCTTAACTTTTTTTCCAAAGGGCCCCTTGGGCCACTACACAAAAATTTTTAAAAATATCTTTATAAATAAATAAAAACACGGGGTTTTAAAAATTTTTAATAAAAAAAAATAAATTGCAAACATTGTATGATAGTTTCATGTACTTCACTTCACCAATTTTGTGATAAAAGAAGGGCGAGATAGTGTAAATGAGTTTAATCTAATCCTAAGATTGTGGTTGTACATTAAAAAGTAAAAATTTTTATAACTGCTTTTTAGGCATATACTTTTCACTAATAACAAACATTCATGAGACAGAATAACAGTGGTTAAAAATGTTTAGTAACCTTTGGTACCTAGGTATCCATTGTAACAGTAACCGTTAAATATTATGTGTCTACAGTATGTCGAGCTTAAAAAAATTGATAATGTAAGTTTAAGAAACCAAAAATCTAATTTCTTTTAAACAAATACAGAAAAAGCAAAAAGGAACATTAACATAAAATTGTACTTTCTTTTATTCAATTAGAGGGACCTGTATATATTAAAATTTGCCTGGTCTGCCCAGTAATTAATAATTTTGATCATTTAAAAGAATGTACTAAATTATTAAATGAAATAAAAGTACCTAAATGTAAACCTTATTTCTTTTTAATAATCCACAGAAATACACAAACATTTTGGAAATCATCTAAAAGATAGTTAAGATTGCCTTACTTTTCTCACTGCTATTTCCTATGAAATTTTCATTTTCTATAATTCATAATTGATATATTATTATTTATTGGGTTACCTAACGTTACGTCTCATAAGAAGCACCTAATTTAAATATAAGAAATACTTACCTAAAGTAAAAAATGCCGGGTATGTTACCCTTAGATTTGCAAAATAAAACCATACAACCTCTAGTCATTTTGTTACGATATTATAAGTAACAAACAATAAACAAAAAATTTAAAGTCACAATTTAATAAACACTAATCACTAAAATAAGAAGGTTTTTATCAATCCAAAAACTTCTGCAACCACAAATATAATCACACAAAGCAAACAATCGAAACTAATACGGCTCTCATAAAGTATAATGTGTTCCCTAACTACACACTGATTTATCAGTGTAAGTAGGCAACACATTAAATTCGTGGAATTTCGTTATTGCGCAAAATCGGCGGGGCCAACTCTGACACTTATTTTAATACTGGGCTGGACATTTTTTGATCGAATGGCCATAGCATTGGGCTTCCATACACCTTTAAACTTCCTTGGGTTGTGCGCACTCGATGTTGCTGTAAATTTGTTATGCTTTTAAATAACTTTTTAGTGGTCTATCGACCGATCCCAAAAACTAATTAGCTTTGAACTCCAAAAAAAAAACTCTTCGATCGCCCCCAAACATGTCAAAATTGGTTCATTTTCATTGGAGGATATCTTTTAAATAATTTAATTTTTGTTAAATATATTTAAACTACTCATACCCATTAAAGATTTCTGTAAAAATTCAGGAGTCTTTTTTGTACATCCAGGAAATTCCTCGATAAAATTAAAAGCATCGGACGCCCCCCATGACTCACCCCTACTCACCGATATTGTCATTTTTTGTTTTCTTTTATCATATTTGAACCACTTTATCCCTACAAAAAAACTACGCAAAAATTAGGAGGCTCTTTGCATTATCAAAGAAATTCCCGTAAAAATAAAAATCATTGGACGCTTCCCAAGACTGACCAAAAATTATTAATCGATATTTTTGGGTTTTTTCTTGTATTTGGACCACTTTACATCTTTCACCAATTTTGAGCAATTTAGGAGGATTTCTCATAAAGAAATTCCAATTTGTAAATTTGAAACTAGGGTCAACTGTTTTACGAATTATTTTTTTGCTTAAACCGTTCCGATTTCTGTTAAATATAAAGGTAAATGGAGAATATATAAATCGTTGCAGCGTTGGTTAAATACAATTTTAACTGTCTTACTTTGAAACTCAGTATCTCCATAATTTTTTTTAGTATTATCACTCTTTCTCTTACTTTTTGAACTAAGTCTGGGGTTTTTTATTTTTTAAAATATTTTTATTGAAGTATCTTGTATTTATAAATTAATTTTTTTATCAAATTGGGATACAATTTTTTTTCATAGGGCAAATCAAAAAAGTAAATGTGAGAATTGTCAGTAACTGTGTTTTGAAATTGTAAAGGTAAATGATGTTTTATAAAAAAAATCACTTTATACGTGTGCATACTAATACACACACACACACACACACACACACAACACTTTTTTATTAAATAAAAATACTTATTTATAGCAGAAAATTTATTACATTTAAATTGGTTAAATACATTAAGAACATTTTTTATGGTCATGAATTTAAGGGTAAATATATGCTAAGATTATGATGACATTTTATAGAAGAATAAAGACACGTAGTCTCATGCCCCATATCTTTAATGCGCGAGACACTACTGTGTCTCCAGACCTATGAATGTTGCAGCTGTTAATTCACAAAATTTGAGACCGTAGAACTTTTTCGTTGATAAAATTGCAACTTGTATAAAAATTTTAAACATAATCTTAATAATTAAAAAATATTTTACTTATCATAATAGGTATAAAGATGATTTCAACACAAATGCGTTTTTTAAAGCAACTTCGCCGCCCCAGAAAATTTGCCGCCCTGGGCATTAGCCCCAAGTGCCCCTAGAGTAAATCCGCTACTGTAGGTGACAATTGGTGTACCCTACGTCACAACCGTAATGTTCGTCTATCCGAATTTTTTTGGTATATTTTGGTAGGTGTCAAGGGCGTCGCCAGCTTATGACTAAGGGGAAGGCAATGGGGCAATATTATGGAGGATAAAAATATGAACGCCTGGTACAGTCAAAAGCATGAAGTGTTACACTTTGAATTCTTTGCCTCGATGACGATTGTAATAAGAACGGTTCTGATATCAATGTATAAAACTTCACAAGCCCTCGACGACACAATAACTAAATCAAACTTTTAAACACAGTAATAATTATTTATTTTAACAAAAATAATATTTAATTAAAACATAACCTGCGGGGATTTGTTGCAAAACTTTAAACCACTTTATCATTAAAATTATTTAGGTTTTTATTTATTATAGCTCTGTATACACTCATCATGGCCAGACCATTAAGGCGATCTTCGGCCATGGTGCTTCTTAGCCATGTTTTCAGTCTTCTGAGGCTGCTAAAGGATCGCTCTACTGTACAGGTCGTGCATGGTAAAGCGATCCAAATTTTCAATGATTTTTTCGATTCGGGAAAGAAGGAATTTGTTTCTTTTAGGATATCAACAACTGTAAGATTTGTTAGATTAAGCCTATCGTGCCACAATTGCTGCCAAAGTTCAAATTTATTCTTTATGTTCGGTAAATCATAAAACTGGGTAATAGATTCACAAGTTTGTTTTAGATTTTCAGTTGTCATCTTTTGCATCTGCGCCGGGTGTAACTTAGAAAATGCGAATGATGGCGTGTTTTCTTCAGCAAAATGTACTTCAAGGGAGGTGATAATTAAATCCAAGTATGGCATTACTAAAGACCTTTTCCAGTATTCTGAAGGGCTTTCTGTGGATGTTGCTTTGGTTGTTTTCGTAATACGGGCATTAGATCCTCCTCCAGTCCGACTTTCTGCGCAACAGTAGCTCTTATATTTCGTCTGTCACTTTTCGAGCTCACGGTTTAATTAAAGTAAAATCCTTTTAACGTGTTACGAGGCTTTGACCACATCCAAAGCTACAGATTGGAGTACGTTGACAACGGGTTCCATTAAAGCCGAGTATTTGGCTACCAACATAATCCCGAGAATGAAAGTAATTCTGAAAGTAGCCACATGCAGTTGGAAGGCACTTTTCCGAGTTGCTCTATTTCCTTCCTGAGATAATGTTTGTAAGGCTTCCAGAATTACTGGAAGATTTTCTTTAAAAACTCTGATGGTTTTGTGTTTATCACTTCATCTTGTCTCGCAAAGTCTGGAAATATTAGGTATCAACTTCCTCCTCAAAACTGATTCCCGAAAAAAGTTTATAGTATCTTTGGTGGTTCCCATGGCATTTCTAATTTCAGGAAGTGAATTTAGATCATTGATAACTAGATTCAGTTTGTGGGACGAGCAATGAAAGTAGAGGGCTTTGGTGTTCTTTTGGTAGTTTTTATTATTCTCCTTTAGGATAAGTTCCAATGCTTGGTTGATTGCGAACAATTCTACAGTTTAGATTCCTGTTGAACTGTGTAGTGAGTACGACATTTCTTTTGTTCAGAAAATATTGCTGATCCAACTTTGTTGTCCGTCTTAGATCCGTCGGTATAAATAATCCTATGTCTATCGTATTTTGTTTTAATTAGATCTATAAGAAATCTTTTAATACAGTCGTTGCTAAATTTGTTCTTTGGGTATTGTCTCAAACAGAAATATATGCTTTACTGCACTGTGCAAAAGAAAATACAGGAGGGCTTACAAAAACAAGCGGATCTGCATAATAACAGACAGCCGGGCGTTATTAGGGGCAATAGTAAATCCCAAGATGACGTCCAAGCTGACATGGGAATGCCAACAAGAACTGGAGGTCCTGGGAGAACGCAACAGGGTAACTCTCCTGTGGGTACCAGGACATTCGGAAATAGAAGGCCAACGAAAAAGCGGATAAGCTAGCAAGACATGGATCATCCACACCATACTTTGGACCAGAAACCTGCCCTTGGAGTGACCAAAACCACAGCACGAGGGCAAACCAGGGGATGGATCCGAAACAAACACAAGGAATACCGGGAGAACCTCGGTAGAATAAGACATGAAAAGGGCTTCATAAGGGGCCCATCCAAAAGAACGAAGGAAGAACTACTCAGACAAAGTAGGAAAAGACTTCGCATAACAGTAGGGTTGCTAACAGGGCACAATAACCTAAGATGGCACCTACACAAGATAGGCTCATACAATGGGGACCCAAGTTGCAGAATGTGCGACGAGGGGAAGAAACAGCCTACCACATACTGTGTGAATGTGAAGCGTTAAATCACAAAAGGCAGGCATTATTTGGGCAACCGAAAACGAGCCCACAGGAATATATCAACCAACCAGTCTCGGAGTTATACAGACTTGTAGAAGGAACAAGACTAATGGGAGGATTGGTATAAAAGACAATGGGAGATTAGCCACAAAAAGTCCAAGAGGCTGCGCTGCCTCTGGTAGTAAAAGACGGCTCCCAGGAAGAAGGAGAAGAAGAAGATTGTAGCATAGTGTAGTCAAATGTAACGGTAGGGATATTCCAAGGGGGAAATTGGAATTTATCTACTGCGTAAATTGGTGGGTATGTTATAGAGAGTCTTTCTGTAATGTTTTTATATCTAATATTGGTAGCTTTATTGTTTCCCGATCTAGTTGTATATTGGGGATAGAAAAAGTATTTGCAGTGTGATATGTGTTTTCTAAATTTTAGGCTGCCTGCATATTGAATAAGAAGGCATTCGTACAGTGATGTGCTTTCTGATTCGCAATAGATACTAATAATTAGGCTTGTTTGGAATGCTCCCAGGGACATCCTCAGTCCGTTGTTATGGATTGGGTCTAGTCTTTTAATTTGATTTGTGCTGGCTGAGGAGTACACTATACATCCGTAGTCCAGTTTGGTGAGAACTAGGGATTTGTATATTGTTAGAAGGCTGGATCGATGTGCTCCCCATCTGATACCTGATAACATTTTGATTATGTTTAGGTCAAGATAATCTATATGTTTTGACCAGTTTAATGTTGAGTCAAAGTATACTCCGAGGAATTTGTAGCAAGATTGATTTCGGATTGTTACTGAATCTAATGAGATATTTGAGATTTTAGGACATTTTCTAAATCTGCTAAAATGTACAGTAGAGGATTTAGTTTGTAAAAATTTCATACCTATACCATCTATCCACTGCGACAGAGAAGTTATTGATCTTTGTAGAAGCCTTTCACCGAGTTTATAATCATCGAATGTGTGGTATATGAAAATGTCGTCTGCAAATATTTTCGTTGTTACTTGCGGTGGTATGTATTTCTTAATATTATTTATAGCTATCAGAAATAGTGTTGGACTGATGGCAGATCCTTGTGGCACTCCATTTGTTTGGGAGTAAATAGTTGAGTAATAGTTTTTTATTCTAACATTGAATGTTCTGTCTGAAAAAATGATTTTATGAAGTAAAAGAGGTTGCCGGAATATTCCATTCTAATATGTGCTTTATTATGGAGGATCTATGAATTCTGTCAAATGCTTTAGTTAGATCTAGAAATACTGCAGAAGTATGTTTATGATTTTGAAATGCGTATTGTAGGTCAATTTCGAATGCCACCAAGTGGTCTAATGTTATATAAACATTTTTGATAAGATACATAATAAAGGCGATATAAACGAAAATATAATTTGGCAAAAAATTTTAGTCCAAAATAGAAAAATTTTACTTTTTTTATTGTGTTTTTGTTTTTTTAATAATAAATCATTTATTTTATTCATTTAAATCCCAAATTACTTTAAATTTGCAAAAAAACTCCAAAAAAAAAAAAAAATTTAGGAGAATACCTTAAAAAATTCTGAAAATTTGGTTTCTGATTATAAAATGTTGCATTTAGACAAAAAGAATATTTAACCTTAAATTAAAGGTCTTGTAAAAATACATAGTTTATATCATATAAAATTTCGTGTATCTTTAATAGTTTTTAAGATATTGACGTTTTAAATTAAAAAAATTATTATTATACGAAAATTCACCTTTTCTTGATTATTTGCTGTTTGACCACCAATTTTGAATTCAGATTTGTGTTCCGCGTAAAAAAATACTCCAAAAAATCCTAGTCCGTCACCCGGCACACACCACTTTTTTTGTGGGCCTGTGTAATTATTTTATTTACCGAATTAATATATGTATGTATTTATCTTCTTTATAAACTGATTTTCTAGGTTAAATGATATGCAAAATTTCAGGTTTTGACACGGTTCCGACGTTCGTATTAAAATTGAAGTTACCTCATTCAGACACACGATTTCTTATTAATAGTGGAGCGACCTCCGTCGGTATCAAAAAGCATCACGGTTGGACACACGAAGTATATATAAAGGAGTCAGAACGTAATTTAAAATACTGTGTTTAGATTGTTAATATCTTTTTATTTTTTTAAATCTTTACCAACAACCGAGATACAAAGGTGTGTCAAATCGTCAAAATTAAATAAAAAACCCAACAGTCCAGGAGATGAACCATTTCGCCTAGCAATTTTTTTAAAATGCATAGAATGACTTAAAATTTTAACAGTAGGTAAGAAAAAGTACAAGAATTAAAATTAATATCATGCCGAAGGGCACCGTTACTTTGGGGGTGGCTGTCAAACTATCTCGAAGGTGGAATTTTTAAAAAAATATTTTGACCACACAAATCGATAGAAAAATGATTACTAAGCAAAAAATGTTTTATGCATTTTTTTTATAAAATGCATACTTTTCGAGTTATTTGCGATCGAATTTCGGAGCTTTTCGTCGATAAAATCAACGCTTTCAATCGTTTTTTTTTGCAAATAACTAGTAGGTATGCATTTTATCAAAAAAACTGTAAATAACAAAATTATAGCTTTAAAAAAAAACTAACAATCTTTTTTGTAATTGCTGTGGCACAAATACAAATCAACTTGTGGTTTAATAAAGGTTAGCTGTTATCATCAAACAAAAAATTTCAGAGTTTCAAAGGCAAATAACGCAAAATTTACGTATTTTGCGAGGAAAACTAATAATAACTTTTTTAAAGCATTTTTAAAGACCTTTTTTTAAATAAAAAGGTATGTATCATAAAAATTAAGTGAGCTATGATAAAAAAAGGTTAGACCATAATTTTTTCAGTGCAAAAATTTTGGCAAAAAGACCCTAATTACCACCCTTCTTAAAAGGAGTCATAGCCCTTTTTCAATTCTCTTAATCTATGTATCATAAATACATTATAAAATTTTAACCGATTTAAATTGCTTAATTTTGAAAAAATGGAGTTGCAACTGGACCTCGTTATGCATTACTTGACCAAGCGACATAATAGAGTATTTTGAGATATTTGTGCCATCTAGTAGGTAAAGGTGGTATTTAACTAAAAAAAATCAAGAACGCACAAAAATCTACCATTTTTCTACGTCAACCATTAAAGCCTAACCCCTAATTGTTGTGAAGATTCCAGACGCAAAAAACTATACCCCACGTACTTTCGTCCTGTCTGAAGAGCATAAGCGTGCGCAGGGTAAAGCTGGTGTGGGTGCCAAGATAATAATATTAATAATAATAATAATAATAATATATATATATATATATATATATATATATATATATATATATATATATATATATATATATATATATATATATATATATATATATATATATATATATATATATATATATATATATATAATATATAAATATAATAATAGTTCTCTATAACATCTGGAGCACAAAAAATTATTACCGAATCCATAACGTTTAAAAGGGGCGTATTTCAGCGTGACTCACTCAGTCCTTTGCTATTCTGTATTTCGCTGCTTCCCGTATCCGTGTCTCTTCGAAAGACACGCGGATATTGCTGTGGACCACCTGGAAGACGTGAGCATAAGGTAACCCATCTGTTTTATATGGATGACCTAAAACTGTACGCAACTAGCGAGCGAGACCTACAACAGTCTCTTAAAGTGGTGCACGAATACACCAGAGATGTTAGAATGGAGTTCGGCCTCGACAAGTGTGCAAAACTTAAGCTAAATAAGGGCCGGTTCGGAAACGATTTAGAAGCTGACCAGCTTGCCGATAGCGCGCTACTTCGCCCTCTACAAAACAACGAGAATTATCGATATTTAGGAATCGACCAAAACCGGACTCAAGATGTTAGAGCTGTGAAGACCGAGCTTAGAAGCAATTACAGGCGACATTTACGGAGAATTTGGGAATCCGAATTATCTGGAATAAATAAGGTCCTTGCTACCAACATGCTAGCGGTGCCTGTATTGCTTTACTCTTTTGGAGTGGTTAAGTGGACGCGAGAGAAACTGCGCGAGCTGGACATCAGCACAAGAAAAATGATGCATCTTCACCGTAGCATCCACCCGCGCTCATCAATACCCCGTATTTACCTCCCGCGCCACCAGGGAGGTCGAGGCCTTTTAAGCTTGGAGTGTATGCACGATCGGCTGGTTTTGAGTCTTGCTTGTCAAGTTGCCAATAGTACTGATCCACTGATGCAACTAGTAAGAGCACACGAAATGGCTAATGTTGGAGCGTTTCTATTTAAGGCAGCGGAGCGAGCAGCGGATAAATTCGGTCTCAGATTTGCATTAGATCCAAACGACGACCAGTCACTTGTAAGACTTGAGTCTAAAGCCGTAAAAACTGCAGTTAAAAGAGCAGAACAGCAGATGCTCTTAGAAGAACACATTAATAAGCCGCAACACGGAGTATTTTACCGAAAAATAGAAAGACTCAATCTATCTCGAAACCTCACGTTTGGGTTTTTAAAATCTGCTGAGCTCAAGTTTGAGACCGAGGGTTTCCTACTAGCATGCCAGGATGGGGTGATAAACACATTGGTATATCGAAGCCAGTTTTCTAACATTCCTGATACTGCTTGTCGAGCTTGTCGACAGCAGCCCGAAACACTAATGCACCTATTGTCAGCTTGTCCAGTGCATGCTGTAAGTGGGTACATCCACCGACATAACGATGCGCTTCGGGTACTTTATTATCACCTCAGACATTATTACGGCATCGACGAAATGGCAATTTTGCCATTTGCTCCTGGCGATATCGAGGCAATAATGGAAAATGACAACTGTCGCATATATTGGAATTATGCATTCCCAACTACGCATCAAATTCGCGCCAATAAACCTGATATCGTTCTCCTTGATAAAAGGAATAACTCTATGTATGTAATTGAGTTCTCCGCCCCAGCGGAAACTAACATCGATATAAAGGAACGGGAGAAACGAGCCAAATATCAGGATCTACTTGGCGAACTTCGGAGGCTCTATCCGGAGTATAACGTGCGAGTGGTTGTCCTGATTGTCGGCGTTTTGGGGGGCATAAAGGAAAATGTTTTGGGGGAGCTGAAGTATATTCCCGCATGTCAACATTCACCCGAACAACTGGTGATGAAAATGCAGAAATCTGTTGTCCTTGGTCCCTTCGTTTACTGAGGCAAATGAATTTGGCCGAGGATCACTGACCGAGCGGACGCGAGGAGTGGTCTTCGATACGGATGGCCTTCCGCGTGACGCCCTATGGGGTCGGAGCCATGGGATACGTCATGTCGGATCTATCTAAATGATAATAATAATAATAATACGGGAACGATTTAGAAGCTGACCAGCTTGCCGATAGCGCGCTACTCCCTCCAAAAAACAACGAGAATGATCGATATTTAGGAATCGACCAAAACCGGACTCAAGATGTTAGAGCTGTGAAGACCGAGCTTAGAAGCAATTACATGCGATGTTTACGGATAATTTGGTTGTCCTGATTGTCGGCGTTTTGGGGGGCATAAAGGAAAATGTGTTGAGGGAGCTGAAGTGTATTCCCGCATGTCAACATTCACCCGAACAACTGGTGATGAAAATGCAGAAATTTGTTGTCCTTGGGTCCCTTCGTTTACTGAGGCAAATGAATTTGGCCGAAGATCACTGACCGAGAGGACGCGAGGAGTGGTCTTCGATACGGATGGCCTTTAGCATGACGCCCTATGGGATCGGAGTCATGGGATACGTCATGTCGAATCTTTCTAAATAATAATAGTTATAATGAAGTAAATAAAACTATGAGTAACAATATATCGATATTAATACATTGTTATTAATAAAATTAATTAATAATAAATTAATAAAAATAAATTCTTAGGAATGTTTGGTAAATATTTATGAAATAATAACAAACCGAGTACATTAAACATTATTTATTATAAAATCATTCTTCTTTCATAAGGTTCAATTTTTTTAAATTCGTTTATTACAGTACTTATATCAATATTTGCGGCTAGTTCCTGATCCACAAATGGAACTAGAAGATTTTCTAAACGTTCTTGGCGCATTGTGGATCTTAATTTTGATTTTACCGTACTCATTTTCGAGAAGGTGTGTTCGCGTGTAATTTTTAAATCGAACCTTATCAAATAATAATTTTCATATTTTAAATACAGTAATCTTTTTCAGACTAGTGGGGGTGCCACGGCACCCACGGCACCCACTGTGCGCACGCCTATGCTGAAGAGATCAACGACGGAAAGTATTTGTTCTTATATCGGAAGTATACAGCATTACGGCCACCGACAACACATCAACGGTTTTACGTATATTTCAAAAGGGGAATTTGCACACAACAATACATTTGGGAAGATGCCTTCTGAGATAGCCAGCATTTTTAGTTGCGTGGCTTTGGCCCTTCCGGCGTCCGAACGTTACTTGCTTCGGTGAAGACCTAATATGTGTTGCGGTTGGAAGTTTAATAGAGGGATCATTGAAAAAAAGCTCAAAGGGTTAAATAAAATTTTAACTGCAACAAGAAAAATTCACCAGATGGTTTATTCCAAACTGTTAATCAGCTAAAACACAATATTTCGTCTTAACATCGAGCAGCGAACCATCATCGACGTTCCTAAGAAATCATTTAAAATCGGCCATAAACCTTCAACATGCAACTAATTGTACTTTAACATTAATATTGTTAATAATAATTAAAAGTTTTTTATTCATTTAAAATAAAAATTAATTATTTCTTTAAATTTTAATTTTTACTAAAATATTCGTATATTGTAATAATCATATTCTTTAATAAAACGCTCGTAGAAAAAGTATTCGCAAGTAGAAAAAGTATTGTTCCTAATACTTGCGCAAAGTGACTTTTCCGCACTTAAAGCTTATCCGAACTCCGCTTCGCGTCGCGTCGTTCGTCTAAGTGCTTTGGCGTGCGGAAAATTATCACTTGCGCACTTATTAGGAAAATAAATATTCCGAGATATAGCCGGCGTCCTTTCTTATTTGGACACCCGGTACATAGATATGGTGAAAAAGCCTATACCGTTCGGACTCCCTTATGTATACTTTGTGTCCGTTGGTATCAAAAAGCCATCACGCTCGGACATTTGCATAAAATAAGATCGGATGAAATGACTTTAACCCCTGTAACCTCGCACTTCTCGCCGAGATCGGACATAATGAATTAAATTTTGCAGGTTCTCTTACTGGCTAATTCGATACGATGCTTTGCTTAAACGCTAAATAAAATGCTAATTAAATACACAAAAAAAACTTGTTTTGTGTCTTGTACAACATACGGTTTTTTTATTTTGTACGGTTGATATTAATGTTCTTGGATTTTTATTTTTCGTGTTTTCCACATCGGGTAATATTTTAGGTTATACTGAAAGCTGTCATTGACATTAAATTAAATACTTTGTTAGATCTTTACATTTTTTAGTTTTTTGGAGATAAATTGTTGATATTACATCCCATCCAAAGCATTTTTGTAAAATTAGGGCCAAGTTTCTATACAGTGTGGAAGTTTTGGATGGAATAATCCACACAACTAATAGCTCGAAAATCTACGGCGAAAATCCTATGATAAATTCATGTATACAGGGCGACCCAAAAACAAGTTATGAAAAGTAACTTCATTTTTTGCAATGGAAACACATATTTTTTTTCCTTTTTAAATTATGCTTAAAATTCTAAGTATCCTTCATGTTTTATGGCCTATACCTAAACTCAACAGATATCGAGATATTTACGATCAAACATAATTCAGTAACTAAGACCGTACAACAGGTGTACATCTAAGAATCAACGGCAGCGACCTTTTGTTAAAATTTGGGTTGTTGACATTTGTCAAAAATTTAAACATTTGTGTTGTAAAATTTGTGACATTATGTTTTAAATTTTTGCTGATTATTTTCTTGTTATTAATTCATCCAAAAATGGTTCGTAATTTGACAGAAAAAAAAAGAGAATCGAAATTTTGATTATGAGAGGATGCGAAGGTAGACAACGGACACAATAGTAAAGCTATATATAGCTTTACTATCAGTACAGTCAAATTTCCAAGAACTGTTTTTCCATGTACTTTCTAGCTCTGTTGAAATGACCTACTTGGATTTATCCCTGGCCCAGCTCTGGGCAGCACACGTAGGTAGGTAGGTAGGTGGAGTATGGATCTATTTTGGATCTAACGATTTCCACTTCTGATTTAGGCCAAACATCACTTACTGGGAAGTGACCGATGACGAGTCTCTGAGCGATCACAACTACTTAGTTTTTAATGTAGCCGAGGTAAAGCCAACTCGAAACCCATCAAATGTAACCAAGGTACACGGCTGGAATGTAAAAAAGCTAAACTTGCCCGAGCTTGTGGATGCTTTGAACCAACTTCGGAAACCCCCGATGCAATGTCTGCTAAAGAATTTTCGAGGCAGCTTGGCCGATTGTGTGATCGATGTATGCCTAAGAAAAGTGATTAGGAATCATCAACCTGTGTACTGGTGGAGTAACAATCTTACCGATCTCCGCAAAGATTGTGTAGAAAAAAGAAGACGCTACACCAGAGCCGCTGGACGAGTGATCCCAGAAGTCAGGAACGATATGTGGACTACATACCAAAACAGTAGGAAAAATCTAAGAAACGCAATCAAAACGGCAAAAAAAGAACACTGGAGAAAAATCTGCCAAGAAGTAGATAATGACATCTGGGGTGATGGCTATAAGATTGTGATGAGGGGCCTACTGGGATACCCCCCTAGCATCAATTTTACCATCCAATCGATGGAAAACATAGCAAGACAACTGTTCCCAACTCATGAACCAGTGAATTTCACCTGCGATTACAACTTGGAGATCCTTAGCTTGGATAAACTACAAGCAGCAGTAACCAAAATAAAACCAAATAAGGCACCTGGACCTGGAAAAATACCCCCAGAGATACTGAAGGCTCTTACGGACAGAAAACCGAACTATGTTCTCTCATTTATCAACGGTTTGGCAAGGCAAGCTGTCTTCCCGGCAGAATGGAAACAAGCCAAGTTACTCTTGTTAAAAAAAGTGATAAACCCCTAGAAGCTGCCTCTTCATATAGACCTATCTGCCTGCTGGACGTCGAGGGTAAACTGTTCGAGCATCTACTGCGTAACAGACTACAGACTGAACTTTTGCGTACCGGAGGGCTATCAGACAGCCAGTACGGTTTCATAAAAGGTAGACAAACTGTGGACGCCATAAACAGAGTGCGTGCGATTGCTAGCAGTGCTAAAGCATACACCCATGGGATTCGTAGGTTGTGTGTAATGATTACAATCGATGTCAAAAACGCCTTTAATAGCGCGTCCTGTCAGAATATTCTTGACAGATTTAGAAGTAGAAAAATCAATAAGGGTCTAATCAAAATTCTGGCTTCCTACCTATCTGGGAGGGAAATAATTCTAGAAGCAGGCAACGAGAAAAAGAGCCTAAGTATAAATAGTGGCGTACCCCAAGGATCGGTGTTGGGACCAATCCTGTGGAATATTATGTATGACGAACTTCTTGAGATGGAAATGCCCAGTGGTGTAGAATTAGTTGGATTTGCAGATGACGTGGCAATGGTAGTGGTAGCAAGAAACGAGGATACCCTAATGAACGTAGCAAATACAGGTCTACAAAGAATACTGAACTGGATGGAAAAGAGAAAATTACAGGTCGCTCCGGAAAAAACAGAAGCTGTGTTGCTAACTAAGAAAAGAAAAGTAAACCAATTTCGTTCAGAATAAAAGACGTTACGGTAAATCTTAGTAAGGCAGTTAAATATCTGGGCGTATGGATGGACACTAAGCTGAACTTTGGTGAACATATCAGCAAAATTATACAAAAAGCCGAAAAAACCGTTACAGCATTATCCAGCCTGATGCCGAATATAGGAGGTCCTAATTCATTAAAACGTCAACTGTATTCAATGTCGTCCATTCCCAAATAGTTTATGGCGCACCAGCCTGGTGTGAAGTCATCAACAACAAAAAACTTACTGCCAGGCTTAGTGGCCTACAAAGAAAAATAAGCATTAGAGTAGCGAGCGCTTATAGAACCGTATCCACAGATGGAATAGGGGTGATTGCTGGAATCCCTCCGATAAACTTGCTGATCATCGAAAGACGAAAGAGATACACCGGTACTGAAAAAGTCACAGCGAGAGCAAACCTGATGACCAGATGGTAGGAACTGTAGGACAGGTCCACCAAGGGGCGGTGGACATACTCTCTAATTCCTGATATTAAGAAATGGGTAAACCGTGATCATGGAGAGGTCAACAACTTTATTACGCAGGCTCTATCCGGACATGGCTGTTTCAGAAAATATCTGTTCGAGCGCAGACGATCCAACACAAGTAGATGCGACTACTGCAAAGACGTCGATGATGCTCAGCACACACTCTTTAAGTGCTGCAGATGGGAAGAGTTGCGCAGGGATTTCGTAAACCATACAGGGAAAGAATTCAATCCCTCTAACATGATGCAGTTTCTACTAGAGGGGGAGACAACATGGCATAGCACATATCAAATTATCAGAAAAATAATTGAAACAAAGGAGACTGAGCAAAGACGCAATCAATATACTGGCTTGACGGTCGGATACACAGAGAGATAGAAGGGGCTGCACTCGCACCGAAGAAATGCGCAAGCGGTTACCAGTGCGATGTGCATGGAACAGTAAGGGAAGGGTTTAGTGGGTCGGCGCTGTCCGGACTCCCACACTACCACGTGCGCTAGAACACCAAGCACGGGGTGTGCATAGATATGCATTCCTAATCCCTACTATATTTATATAAAAAAATGGTAGGTAGGTAGGTAGGTAGGTAGGTTTAAAGTGAGTGGACTTTTTACGCCCTCCACTGCGACCGCTCGGGCTATTGTGGCTCACACCTTTTTATATTTCTCCCAATAGGGTCGGACTTCTAATGAATCCGATACCAGATCGGGAGAGAGTTCTTACATCTCCTTTTACTCGTGTCGCTACCGAACACGAGCACAATATGTTCTGATGTGTTCTGGTGTCCCTATCTCCTGGAGAGTATGACGAGAAGACGGTTAGATCCGTCATGCCCTCCTCTCCCGGTCTAGTGACGTGGGTAGCTACCGGGTCCTTGTTACAGGAACCAGATGTTCTTTCTGAGGCCGCATCTCCGGCCTTACCCTATAAAAACGGTTCTATCCGCCTTCTGTTTAAAGCCAGGGAATTTTTTTACTATAAAAGCGGTTCTGTCCGCCTTCTGTTTGGATTCAGAGAACCCTTCCTAAGCACCTGTTTGTTCGGGCTGAATAAGCCATTCCCCGTGAAACAGGCGCCGGTGACTTCAGGGGCACCTTTCGAAACGGATTCACCCGTTTCGATCGGCGCACCTTTGTCTGCTTGTGACCTTGAGTGGCACCTCTCAAAACGAATCTATCCGTTTCGGTCAGCGCACCTTTGTCACTTTTTTCCTATGAAAGCGGTTCTCTCCGCTTTCTGTTTGGAGCTAGGGAAGTAATAGTCCACCACGGCAGAGCCCCGCATTACCGCAGTAAGGCTAGATACTTTAAGAGGTCGCCCTGTATCTCAGAAGCACCGTTGGAGACACCTGTTTAAGGCACATGATGTCATACACTCATCAGCACGGTTTGCTAACACCTTGAGTTAAGCCTTGTGTTCATCTTAGCTTCGGATCCCGTTCCATACGCTAGCCAAAAGAGTTGCCGATAACCAGCAACTCTAGCGCATGTTCCAAAAGATCCTACTGGGCCCAACCACGACGACGACGTGTGAACACAGGGTTGGGGGGCAGCACACGTAGCTTTATCTCAATGTTTACGTAAAGTACTAGGGTCACTCGTGTCGACCATCATTAACTCACAGTAAGTGCGTCGTCAAAATTCAGCGTCTTGGCAGGAAATCCAAATTTGCCAGTTAGAACGCCCATGGCGCCTTTCGCCCTTCTGGGTCGGTCCTGGGCTGGTCCTGGGTGTGACTTAGAGCTTCTTTCTAATGTCCAAAAAGTACTCAAGAGCTACACAGGTACCCGTTAAGGGAATAGTTTGCTCGAGAAGTTGTACCAGAGACGCTTTGAAAAATATCACTATTTTGACCTCTAAATAACCTCGAAATCTCGTTTCCCTGACGTGATGGGGAAAAACTGACCCCGGATTCGGATTCAGATCGCCGAAATACCTAGGAATACCATGGTCTGGTCAAATAGTCAGGACATTTTTTTGTAAACCTGTGTATTTAATGAATTTGCTCTAACTAAAGCAAGGAAGAAGTTTATTATTTGATACATTAATTCAATTTACGATAAAAATTATTATAGTTATAAATGAATGTTTCTTGTTAAAAATGGTTTTTAATGTTTATGACAATATTTTTATTATTATAAATTATTTTTATTTTATTTTTGTTATGTAGTTTATTGTAGTGCAAATAAAATTAAATTTATTGACATAAGAAAAAAATAATATATTGCTATTTCTTTTTTATTTCTTATCATAAAAAATTCTTAGGGATTTCCATCAATATTTATTTTACAAAATAATTTTATTTATAACTGCAATAAAATATTAAAAGGGCGCCAAAATTGATAAGAACGGCCCTGATTACAGACAGATTTTTTTTTATTAATTCAGATAGATCAGTAAAATTGCCCAGTCAAAAAAGAGTGGAATCTCAGATCTCAGTACTTCAAGAGGACGAGATTTTTGGACAGGTACTTACATAAGTGTGCCTGGTGGGATCTCTCCTCTTTTTTATAAGGTTAATAAATTTTAAAAAAATAAAAGGAAGGGATCTCATGACTGTTTTTGAGTAAACCTTGCTATGTAGATAGGACCTAACCTTTAGACTAAGTATAAAGAAAGAAAAATTCTTATTTTAATGTCTCTTAAATCGCTCCTTATATGGGGTCTCATAGATAAATGTAGCAATTATTTTTATTTAGTGAATAATCGTATATTATTCAATGAGCATGTAATTATAGCTATTACTCACGATGATGAAGTTTGCGTCACGAGCCGCAGGCAAGTGACGTAATTCATCAGAGTGAGTAATAGTTATTACATGCGAGTAGAATACTATACTTTTTCTACGACTCATCTTTTATAGAGTGACTTACATAGCTATTTAAATTACCTTTTTAATAATTTATCATAGCTGCATTTTAATAAAATTTTTCGGAACTTTCTATTAAAAGTACATGAGAGAAAGGAAGAAATCCACCTGCCCAAGTACTTTTTAATTTGTTTTACAATTTTACCTTAATTACCAACTTTGTGATAGAGATACTAAGATATGAATATTTTTAAAATTTTCTTTATCGGTGATTTTTGATTTACCCGCCAAACTTTGCAGCAGCAGCAAGAATGAGCTACTTCCGACTGCAACAGAAACCAACTGGTGTCTACGCTAGTTTGGGGCACAACAACATAAAAAGTCAGGTTGGCGGCAACATCCTGGACGAGAGAATAGACCAGATGATTCCCCAATACTCATTCAACAAAAACTTCAAGGTAAAATTTCAGATCGAAGTGAGTGGCAGCAACCCGATCTCTCCGGCACGGTTGAAGACATCATCTGGTATACAGATGGTTCCAAAACCGTGCAGGGATTGGAGCGGGCGTGTACATTGAAATGAGGAATTCACAATTCTCCATTCCACTAGGATACACAGTTCTGTATTTCAAACGGAAATATATGCTTTACTGCACTGTGTAAAAGAAAATAATAATAATATAAAAAAGGGGCTTATAAAAACAAGCGGATCTGCATAATAACAGATAGCCAAGCGTCACTAGGGGCACTAGTAAACCCCAAGGTAACGTCCAAGCTGACATAGGAATTCCAAAAAAGAACTGGAAGTCCTGGGAGAACGCAACAGAGTAACTTTCTTGTGGGCACCAGGACATTCGGGGATACAAGGCAACGAAAAAGCGGATGAGCTAACGAGACAGGGATCATCCACACCATACTTTGGGCCAGAACCTGCCCTTAGAGTGTCCAAAATCACAGCACGGTGGCAAACCAGCGAATGGATCCGAAACAAACACGAAGAATACTGGGGAAACCTCAGTAGAATAAGACATGGAAAAAGCTTCATAAGAGGCCTATCCAAAAGAACGAAGGAAGAACTACTCAGTCAAAGTAGGAAAAGACTTCGCATAACTGTAGGGTTGCTAACAGGGCATGATAACCTAAGAGGACACCTACACAAGATACGCTCATACAATGGGGACCCAAGTTGCCGAATGTGCGACGAGGGGAAGAAACAGCCTACTATATCTTGTGCAAATGCAAAGCATTGAATCACAAAAGACAGGCATTATTTGGGCAACCGGAAATGAGCCCACAGGAATATATCAATCAACCAGTCTCGGGGTTATACAGACTTGTAGAAGAAACAAGACTAATGGGAGAATTGATATAAAAGACAATGGGAGATCAGGCACTAAAAGCCCAAGAGGCTGCGCTGCCTTCGATAGTTAGTCGAGACGGCTCCCAGGGAAGAAGAATAAGAAGAAGAAAGATCAAAAGGTATGTACCTAAAATTAAATTGTGTTATTTTTTCTTTTGCTCCGAACGAGTTAAAGATAGGTATAGGATATGATACATGCGTAGAATTTAACACAGATTTTGAAAATGGATTTTAAAAAAATAGTGTCCCATAAAAAACAAATTTGGTATCAAAATATACTTTTTCACCCATATTTTCTTTTTAGTTCAAAAATGCTCAAGAAAAAATTATAATAGACGTGTGCGAGCTTTTTTTTAACCAATACTTGATTTTTTAACGAATTTATTTCATACTTTAGCCGCTGTACTTACTCCGTTCCGACTATTATACATAAAGGTACTATTAAGGATACAAAAGAGCAAATCGAATACATTTAGGAACGTAGTGAATTTAGGTAGAAAGTAATCAACAAAGCAGCATTTAATGTAAAACCGTATGGTAATTGAAAACCTTACTAAAGAAATTTCAATAGTGAGTAATGTATACCTAGATTTTATTACTGCTGAAATTGATCAGATAACAAGACAACTCGTCAAAAGATGGACAAAAGCCATAAAAATTAAGTAATACTTAACCTCAGTGTGTATTTAAAGGGGGTTAGCAAACATTCGTTAAATTTTATAGGATTTTTATAGCTTTGCCATAAAAACTTTTTACCTTATCCTGATGGCGGATTATTTATTATTTTTAAAGACCTTCGTTTATTTACAGGCTGCTGGCCAAAATGACAGAAATCATAAAATCGACCCATAAAAATGTTTTTCTCATATTAGATATCAGATTTCAACATTAATAATAATGATATTTTAAGATGTCTCTGATTGCGGTGATTAAACCCACAAGTTTATGTTTAACCGATTTAATTGGGTGATAAAGGTATTAATAAAATCAATTTTGGAATGGACAATCGAAAATAATTTGTTCCAAAAGCTGTATTTTTTCTTTACTTTATTTGATGACTCTGAATATTACAAATAAAACTGAACGACTTGTAGAGTCGGATTAATGTAAGATGGTAATAAAGCCAGTGATCTTTTTTTATATTTTTTAGTTTTGCAAAAAATTTCACAGAGGGACTTCTTGGATGACAATACAAAAAAAGTTCCTATAATTATATGTCCCAAACTTCTAAACTATTGAACTGCAGGGAGTTCAAGTTTTGAGAATCATAGAAGTCATTTTTATTATTTTTCAGTACAAATTCCGACTTACAACTCGGAATTTCGACCTAGAACCCAGAATTCTGCCTTACAACTCGAAATTTCGAATCAGAACTCGGAATTGCAACTTTAAATCCAAGTTTCGCCTGGCGCAATAAAGCCCTACTTCCACTTCGACCCAGGAAGATCTTTTGAAGAAACCCTGCATTAGTTGAGCCCCTCAATTCCCAAACCTTTAGCGAAGTTGAAGATGTTCTGGGGACAGGTAGTCTGAGAAAGTTCTGAACGCAAAAAACATACCTATCAAACAATGTTACCAACCAAAAGGATTCCAGAAGTATTGCAAGCCTTGCACACGGCCACCTCCTATACCATGGAGATGGCCGTTTCGGAGTATGGAGACTCTTAAAAAGGTTCGAGAAAGGTTCTACTGGCTGGAAAGTCGTACCGATGTTACATACTTGTGCAGAAAAGTGTCAAATGGATGACTCCAGCGCTCCACAATGGCCGTCGCAATAGGAAAAAATTAAGGTAATTTATTTTAATAAACCATAAACCTAAATAAAATAATTCTAACTATATTTTTATTAAGTAAACAATTATTTTTTTAAATGTCCGTAACATTATTTTCAGTATATATTCCGACTTACAACTCCGAATTCCAAATTACAACCCGGAATTTCAACTTTCCGAGTACTATTGTATTGTATTTTAGTGAATAAGGTCACTCGGCTCAACATAGGCCTACTTTCCCTTCGACTCAGGAATATCTTTTGTGGAAATCCTGCATTAGTTTATCCCCTCATTTCCTAAACCTTTAGTAAAGTTGAAGATGTTTCGGGGGCAAGTTCCTTTATATCTTCAGGCATTAAAAAAGCTCCTTTTAAATATTTTAGCCATTGTCAGTCTCCTATCTTTTTAAGGTGATACCTTGTCAGAAAGTTAGTGACTTTTCTGAGTTTATTTTTGTGAAGTTTCATTAGCTTCTTGGTATACTTTGGAGATTGCGAGGTAAGTCTCTGCCTCTTGTCCCATTTCCTGAGTTCTTCCAATATAGGTGACCCCTACTTTTGCCGCAGAATGGTTTCGGTCCGTAAAATGAGGCCTGTGCGCCCACTCTTCATGCCCTGGCACCCAATTAGAGTAACTTTGTTGTTTGTGTCCTTTTGGTTAAGAGATTGTCAGCATTACCAGGCGAGCCTTGAGTCAAAGCAGCATGAAGCTAAATCCTTTAGGAAAGACGTGGAAGGGACACACAAATTTATATTTTTAATTTTAATGTTTAATACAAATTCTAATTTACAATTCGGAATTTTGACTCAGAACTCGGAATTCCAACTTAGAGCTCGAAATTCCGACTTACATCTCGAAATTCCTACTTTGAACTCGGTATTTATAGTAAAAATAAAAATAATCATTTGTGTGGTTCTTATCTGTCTTTGTACTCATGAAATTTAGGATAGATGGTTATTTTTTTCAAGGCTTTTTACAACAATATTTGAAATCATCTGCAACCCTGAAAAGGGTTAAAATTTTTCACCTTCAACGATTTTTCCATTGCATCTTTCTCTGGGGTTGAAAATTTACAATTTAAGAAATGACTTCTATAGGCTTTACTTAATTTAGAACCTTTTTTTGTCTTGTGTTTTTGGTTTGTAAATTGTGCCGTTTTCGAGTAAAAACATGAAATACATGTCTGCAATACTAATAAGCAATATAAAACAATAAAAAAATCATAACGGGTTGCAGATTTCAACTCTTTTCCAAATTAGCAAGCGATGACAAATATTGTTGTAAGAAAACACTAACATTTATTCCAACTGTCCAGATTTACCCACATTCAAAAAATAAGACATTTTTTTCAAAACTTTTCGCCTCTGTAGTTTAAAACTTAAGGATATACAAGTCAAAATACAAAGATATTATAAAACTTAAGTCCTTACAAGTCTACTTAACGAAAGTCATAAGGGTGAATGCAAAACAAAAAAGGTTTTTTTCCTGTTCTTTACATCTTATATATGGTTACTTGGGTAACCATAAAAAAATTTTAAAAAAAAAATTTTTTATTGGTCGGTAGCAATTAATTTTTTCCCCACGCACGTAATGAAAACCCCAAGGGGGTTGTTAATTTTAAATTTAAAGGGGGAATGTATAGCTTTAAGAAAAAAAAATTTAAAATTTTGGAAAATTTTCCAAAAGTTGCCTCCCGATTTTGACCAATTTTGAAAGGGTTTTTTGGGCGTGATACGAATCTAAAAAAATTTTTTTTTGGAAACTTTCTTTTTGAATTTTTTCATCATAAAGGTAAAAATAAAACAACGTTTTTTTTTTTAAAAATTTTTTTTTAACACAAATTGGATACAATATTTTATAACCACTTTTAAAAACTTGTTTTTATATTTTTTAAAATTGTTTTTAATTTTTGAAATTTCCAATTTCAAACCCCACGCCCAACCATGTATACACTGGGGATTTTATCAAATATTGCGGCGGCCTTTCCCCTAAAATTTACAATTAATTGGAAAAAGGTGTTTTTTAAATATAGGTCCAATTTAGTGTAAAAATGAAAATTTTTTGGGGAAAAAAATATAGTGAAAATAAGGTTAGGAATTTCAACTTTATGATAATATCTTAAAAAAAACCCCTTTCCAAAAAAAAAATTTTTAGATTCGTATCACCCCCAAAAAAAACCCCTATATACCAATTTAAAAAAAACGGGCAGCCTTTGGAGACAATTACCTTGCCCAAGTTTATGGGAAAAAAAAATTTGAATTTTTATAATGTTGACTTTTTTTAATTTCAGCCCAAAAAAAGAATTTGGCCGGTAAAATTTTGTTGGGGTTAGGCCGGAAGGGAAAAACCACCGGATTTTAAAAAAAAAAAAAACCTAATCTTTTTGAACTTGTCCAGCCTTTCTAAAGACCGTTGACGGGAATATAATTTGCTTTTTTTGGCCTTCAATTAAAAAAAAACAAAATATCTTAAAAAACCCCAATTTTTTTTTCTTTAGTTAAAAAAAATTAAAAAAGCAACTAATTATTCTTTTCTTTTTTGGTTTTAAAATTTTTGGGAACCCCCGATTTCTTTTTTGTTAGTGGGATATGGGGAATTCCGAGGCAAATGTTGGTGCTTCCCGGTTTAAATTTTGAAACTTTTTTTTAATTAGGGAAGATAAATTTTTCGAAATCCAAAAATTTCCGAAAAAAATCTTTTGTGGGTTTTTCCGTTTTGAATGGTGTCTAATTAAGTACGATATTTTTTTAGTCAGGGGAAAAAGGTTCTTAACGTCCGACCCTTCATTTCAAACCCAAATTTTTTAGATGCACCTTTAAATTTTTTCTTTTTTCCTTTTTAAAAGGCGAATATCCATGAAACTTCTATTAAATAAATGCCTGAATACTTTTAATAAAAGAAATAAAGATCTTACTGGTAGACTTATTGCGAAATAAAATTTTTCCTAGTTTTATAAAAAAACTTAAAATTAAAATAATTCAGTTATTCATCCAAATGGTTTTTCATTTAACTAAAACCGGTAGAAAATTGTTTTTTTTTGCTTTGGTTTATAGAGATTTACATACATGATTTTAGTAGCTTATTGCTGAAAAAAATTTTGTACCCCGTTTTATAAAAAAACTTAAATTTAAAAAAAAAAAATATTACATCCGAAATTTTTTTTATTTAACTAAAATTTTAAAAAAAAGGCCATCCCTTCTTGAAAGGTTTTTTAGGGTTATCAACATAGAAACTTACCCGGTTATTTTAAATAAAATTTTCCGTTTTTAAAATTTAAATTAAAAATAACTTAAAAATATATTTTCATCCGCTGGGGTTTTAACAAAATGGTTTGAAAAAGTTTTAATATCTCGCCAATTTTATGGGTTAGATCATTAAATTATTTCTAAATAAAATTTTCTCCAATTTTATTAACTCAATTTTTAAAGTTATAAGATAATTTTTCATAAATTTTCTTATTCAAAATTGTTTAAAAAAAAAATTTTGGGCCGCTTAAATTATCAGTTTTCTCGTGAAAAAAAAATTTGAGCATTGAGTATTTTGCCCTTAAAAGAACCATTTATTTTTTTTGACTAAAAAAAACAATCGTGAAAAAAAAAAATGATTAAAACTAAAATTAAAAATATCAAAAACAATCTTCCTGAATTATCACAATTTAATTTTCCCTTAACAAATTGTTTAAATTCTTTTTCAACGCGTTTTAGATTTTAAAGAAATTTAAATTTTTTGAGCTTTCCGATTTTGTTAAAATTTATAAAACATCTTTCCCCCAAAACTTTTCCCCATTGTTGACATTAAAATGACCGAAAACAAAAATAGGTACAATATTTTTGAATTTTATTTTTTGGGCGGTTTTTCAAAAAAAAAAAATTAATTTTTAAAAAAAAAATTTGAAAATGTGTATAAAGAAAAATATTTAACTTTATTGTAGCAAAGACGATGAAAAAAATAACATACGAAAACGGCCGTTATTTACGATCGTTAGAATTTAACTCTCCTCTCAATTTACCAACTTATACAAAATTTTCTATTCAGTCAAAGTTTAAAAAAAAGGCCAATTTGGCGGTCACTCTTTCAAGGTGTACGGCAGTATATACTCGTATATCCGGAGTCAGACTGACTCAAATATCTACCAAGTACTTACCTACTCAAGCACTGAAAATACTGTATTCGGAAACACAATTATTATTCAAATGAAAAACTCGGGTACTTTATAAGTCGAATACAAAAAAGTCAATATTAACACCTGCTTTTTTTTATCGTAATGACGTTTGACGTGATTTTGACAACTGTTTGACTCAAAGTATCGCATTGATATTTTGGAGCATTTGATCTTTTTTTAAAATTTTTATTAAATTTAAAACCAACGTGATTTAATCATTAATGGTTATAAATTTCTTTTAATTTATCAGAGAAGGGTAATTTTTTTCTCGTTGTAAAAATTAAAGTTTCTTTTAATTCATAGTTCTTATTTATACTTATACCTGTAAAAATTTAGAATTAAGGACTAAAAGGACTGATAATTATCAGTAAAAGTTTATAATTTATTAAGACTAAAAGATTACTTATAGGATGCATTATGGTGTTATTTGTAGTTTATCCCTAAATAAATATTATGATAGGTTCAGGAGTTAAGCATCGGCACTCATTAAAATAGTATTCGTGTCCAATCAAGTATTCGAGTACTAGAAGTAGTATTCATATGCCAATAAAATCCTTATCTTTATCCTTCTATCTCCCTCCGTTGGAAGCCAATAATCTGTCGAATCGCCTTCTAATGGAGGCATGAAGAAATCCAAAACATATAAGACTAAAATTAGGACCTCAGGCCAAACTTTATCTTTTCTTTAGTTATTTGTGAGGTAATAAAAAAATCATTACTTCCCATTTCCTAAAATGTTTAAAAAATCACAAAATTTTACATGACAGTAGGGATTTCGTCATAAAATATCGACAGCAGATCTTCTTTTCTTTGTCTCATGCACAACTAAAACAAACCCCTTAAGTTTCTTGAGAAATCCTAGATCGTTCCTCCTGACATATCCAAAGCATTTTATCAGGTTTGGCACAACAAACTTCCTTCCCATGGTCTTTTAGCTAAATTTCATGGCACTCCAGTTTCCTTTCTAACGAGATCAGTTATTGTAGATGGTCATTCTTCCAGCTTTTACTTAATTAACGCTCAGGGCTCAGTATTAGCACCAACTCTCTTTCTTCTTCACATCAACGATCTTTTCTCTTCCACAACCAAACCTATTTATAGTTTTGCTGACGATAGTACCGTCCACTTAATATTCAGTTTCTTAAACCAGCCTCTAAGCCGATTTTACAAGACCTCAAAGAAATCATGAATTGAGGCGCAAAAAAATCGTGACCAGTTTAATGCCTTCAAAAAAGGCATATTCGCTTTCAAGAAAAATTTCCGCCAATGCTCACTCGTTACATATGAGCAGCCATGTTGTGCAGAACAAAGAGTAATTTAATTTTATTGGCGTTTCTTTTGAGAATAACCTTAACTGACACAAACACATTACATCCATACCTTAACAGCTTTAAAAAGCTTGATTTCTCTTTCGAGCCAGAAAATATTTCTCTTCTTCTAATCTGTATATTGTTCTTGTGTCTGAGGAATGGCGTCTTCTGCAACTTTGGCATTCTTGATTACATTCAAAGAAGAGCTCTTCGTCATATTAATCCCACGCTTACAGGAAAGCTTCCTTCTCTTGCCCACCGACGGGCTGTAGGGGTAGGTATTTTTACGGCCCTCGGTTCAGTATTATTTCTCTTTCGGCAGCTTCTAACAACGCAAAATGTAGTGCCAGTGTTATGCATCCTTTTACAGTCCAACTTTAGAGACCCCAAACTTCTTACTTTCTTCGTTCCTTCATCCCTAGAATGCCCAGACTATGAAACCAGATACCCGCAGAACTTTTCCCTGTCCCAACATAAAAAAATGACGTCATTTATACTCTTATTCTGATGTAGAAACATTGTAAAGAACTAAATATAACACATATTAGTTTCGCGTAACGGAATTCAGTGTCAACTTACCTAAGAATATGCAGTGAAATATATATTTTATACCTTTACATAATCTGTAGTCTTAAGTAAATGAGGTAATTAATAGAAACTAGAGCGGTTGTCAGTATCTATTTGTGTAAATTCAGTGGTTTGATAGTCGTAGCGCAAAAGAAAAATTATAATTATAAGTTAAATAAATGGCGAAAGAGAGTTGTTACACCTATTTTTCCTTTAGCCAATACGGCGATGAAAAAAACACAGTCTTCTGAATGAAAATCCTCTCTCCAAACTAATGTGATATTTCTGTAATTTCCACCTACACCTTTACACTAACTGTAAATTGTTTTACCATGTACAAAATCAAGAAAACATCAACAATATATTTTAGCCTTTTCTGTAAACCTATTCAGTGGGGACTCTTACTGACCCTTTAAAGAAAAAAACTAGAGGCAGTTTTATTGTTTTATGGAAACGAAGAACTGTTTTTGTGAGTCATTCTACAGGGTGTTTCAAAAAACATGCGCCAACGCTCGGCTGGAGATTGGCCATCCAAAAATAATAGAAAAAGCTCTTATAAACATGGGTCCGCAATCGTTCCGTTCCTGGATACAGGGTGTTGAAAGTTAAAAAAATATTAGGTATTTCTTAAAAATCTAAAAACTCTTTGGAGGTATTTGGTTGAAACTTTGGTTAAATTATGTAATGCATAAAAGGTAATTTTTCACCTAAATGAATTGAATTTATTTTCAGCAGAGGCGTGCATAGGGGTAAAAATATTAATTAAAATTAAACTTATTTATTTCTTTAGCAGCTAAACTAATATTGGATACATGCCAAAAAGGTGCACGAATAGAAATTTTGTCAATTTTCTCCGAAACGGTTTCATTTATCAAAAAATACCAAGAGGTAGTTTTGATTTAGTTAGAAGCAAGAATTTTTAAAAGACTATAAAAATATTGAAAAAGCAGTGGCGTACCATATTTTTCTACAATAATATTAATATTTTTACCCCAATGCACGCCTCTGCAGGAAATATATTCAATTCATTTGGGTGAAAAATTACCTTCTATGCATCACATAATTTAACCAAAGTTTCAACCAAATACCTCTTAAGAGTTTTTAGATTTTTAAGAAATACCTAATATTTTTTAAATTTTTTACACTCTGTATCTCAGTAACGGAACAATTGCGGACCCATGTTTATTAGAACTTTTTCTATTATTTTTGTATGGCCAATCTCCAGCCGAGCGTTGGCGCATGTTTTTTAAAACACCCTGTATAAATATGAAAGAAACGTGAGTTGGGTTAGGTTTAGGTTTAAAGTGAGTGGACCTTTTACGCCCTCCACTGCGACCGCTCGGTCTATTGTGGCTCACATCTTTTTATATTTCTCTCAATAGAATCAGACTTCTAATGATTCCGATATCAAACTGAGAGAGAGCTCTTTCACCTTCCTTTACTCGTGCCGCTACCGGACACGAGCACAATATGTGTCCCCTGGTGTCCCTGTCTCCTGGAAAGTATGAGAGCAGGGATTGGTCGTCATCCTCCTCTCCCAAGTATAGTCCACGTGGGTACTAACGATACTTCACAGGACTAGATGACTTAACTGCAACGCCAGTTTTTAGGCAGGTTTCTGCTAAAGTGATCTTTTGTTTTTGTGCTTCTGGAAAACCCTGTAAAAAATGCCAGATCTTAAAAAACCAAAATCAGGAAGTTACCTTCAAAATGCTAATCAAAATTATTCAAAAATATTGGTTTTTGTGTTATATAGGCAACATCGATTTAAATATAAACATTTATTAATATGACAGTTCCAATAATTCGTTTAATAAAAATGTAGTAAATCAAGTGTTGTACTGACTCCTAATATCATTTTATCTCTTTCAGAGGTTGTATTATTCAATAACACGTTTTGTAAACTGACTTGATCAACACAATCGAATTGGGCATCTAAGTAATGTCATGTCTGTCTGTCACTTCAGATAATAAGACAAAAATAGTTTTTCCGGCTTTGAAATTAATTTTTAACAATAAAGAATATCAATTTATAAAAATGTAATTTATGGGGCAATGCTATAAACTTGAAAAAGTATTATTTCCGGAGTGATGTTATTTAGTGTGTTGTTGTGCCGTGTGCTTACAAGAACTATCCCTCCTTGCCCCTCTGAACATATTAATGCCAAACAAGGTTTGTTTACTTTATTTCTATCCAAGAATTCGTTGCGTGGGTAGCTATCAGGTCCTTGTTACAGGAACCAGATGTACCTTCTGAGGCCTTATCTCTGGCATTTCTCTATAAAAATGGTTCTATCCGCTTTCTGCTTAAAGCCAGGGAACTCTTTTCTCTGCAAAAGCGGTTCGGTCGGCCTTCTGTTTGGATTTAGGGATCCCTTCCTAAGCACCTGTTTGTTCGGGATGGAGTAGCCCTTCCCTGTGACTTTAGGGGCACCTTTCGAAACGGATTTACCGGTTTCGGTCAGCGCACCCTTGTCTGCTTGTGACCTTTGTCACTTTTTTCTATGAAAGCGGTTCTGTCCGCTTTTTGTTTGGAGCTAGGGAAGTAATAGTCCAACACGGCAGAGCCCTGCATTACCGCAGTAAGGCTAGATACTCCAAGAGGTCGCCCTGTTGGAGACACCTGTTTAAGGCACAGGATGTCATTCGCTCATCAGTAGGTATGCTAACACCTTGAGTTAAGCCTTGTGTTCGTCTTAACTTCGGATCTCGTCCCATACGCTAGCGGCTGGAGTTGCCAATAACCGGCAACTCCAGCGCATGTTACAAAAGATCCTACTGGGCTCAACCACGACATCAACGTGCGAACACAGCAGTGGGAAGAAACGTATAATAACATGCGTATATTGCAATAACACTAGAATTTTCGACTTTCATTGTCTTCATTTATTTATCAGTACAGAACGTTTCGGTTAGTGTGTATCTTCAACGGATTTCAATAAAATTTGAAATTTCCTGGGACTATGTACTTACTGTAGAAGTTTTATACATGAATTTCCTGATATTGCGAGACCATTACATTACTAACTAAGAACTACAAAAGTATTATTGGATTGAATATTATCGAAGCAGCCTTTAGACAACTAAAGAAAGCCATCTTTAATCCTCCAGTATTGTTATATCCACAATCTGCTTAAACGTCTATTGTGGATGCTGATGCAATCAACACTTCTATTGCTGAATTTTGTCATAAAGACAAGAGGGCCTAGAAAAAGTAATAGCCTATTTTAACAAGGTTCTTTTTAAACCTAAACGACACCATTGTGTGACTGAAAAAGAACTTTTAGCTATTGTTAAAAAGAAGCATTTTCATAAATACCTTTATGGTCAAAAATTGCATTTAAGAACACATCATGCATTACTCAAATGGTTGCTTCATTTCAAGAATTCTAAAGGTCAGATAGCACCATGGTTACAAAGTTTTTAAGAATACAATTTAAAAATTGGATGTACGACTTATACACTATGCGTTATTTCCTGTGGCTTGACTCATTTTCGACGATTCAGCAACGGCTGCCAGATATTTGGAATAGCACTACTAGTCTTACTAAATACACTCTAATTGTTTAGAATTACCGTAGCTTCTTTACTGTAGTTTTCTTTCAGTTGATTTTTTTATGAATCATTTTTGCTTTAGATTATTGTATGCGATGTTGTTTTGTATGAATTGTCGAACATGTATCTTCGGCAATCCTCGACCTTGACGTTTCACCTCAATCCGTATGTTTTTTGCCTTCTTTACCTCTAATTTCAAGTGTTTTTTTTTTTTTAATGTATACTTCACTACATTTACAGTAAAATTGGTAAATACAGTCTTTATTTGAAATATTAGGTTTTTTCCAACCCATGGTTTTTGTATTGCAGTGAAACCGTTTCGAAAATGTTAGAATCAATCAAACGCGCAAGTGTGGACTTTTCACGGTTTTGTGTCAGTACAAAAATGACGAAGTTGGAACGCGCAAATGCTTTTTACCGGGATCGAAGTGACCGTTTGGAAATGGTTCACAAACGATCACGAGTTTGGTTGGGACAGTAACGAGATAGAGAGTGTAATAAACCGTCACCCATGGGTTGGAATGGGTTTATTTAACTGAGCTTGCGAGTGACTGTATGGTAAACGTACTAATAATTACGTTGTCCCATCTCGTCTTAGTAAGATTGGTTTGGGGTTTAAATGCAGTTCCTTTAAAAAACGGAATTGCCGTAAATGTTATCCAGTCTCACAAGATGTTAGTTGCAACATGCCACTTAAGATGCATTTTTTTAAATTTTCATTTTGAATTGTTTCTTACAATTAGGAAGCAGTTTCAGACGAATACAAAAAAAGATTTTTACCAGTAAATTGCTGGGTAAATGGTCCCCGAACATGTCAGCGGGCTGCTAATGGACCATCTTCTTTTTGCCTGGAAGCCGACTTGATTTACTACCGGAGGCAGTAAACCGGTACCTAATCTCCCATTATCTTTTATACCATCCTCCCATTAGTCTTGTTCCTTCTACAAATCTGTATAACCCCGAGACTGTTTGGTTGATATATTCCTATGGGCTTATTTTCGGTTGCTCAAATAATGCCTGTCTTTTTTAATTCAGCGTTTCATATTCGCACAGGATATGGTAGTCTGCAACTTGGCACCCCATTGTATAAGCATATCTTGTGTAGGTGACCTCTTGTTAGCAAGCCTACTGTTAGGCGAAGTCTTTTCCTACTTTGTCTGAGTAGTTCGTCCTTTGTTCTTATGGGCCCTCTATGAAGCCTTCGCCATGTCTTATACTACTGATGCACCCTCAGTATTCCTCGTGTTTGTTTCGAATCTATTACCTGGTTTGCCTTCATGCTGTGGTTTTTGTCACTCCAAGGGTAGGTTGTGGTACAAAGTATGGTGTGGATGATCCCTGTCTCGCTAGCTCATCCGCTTTTTTGTTGCCTCTATTCCCAAATGTCCTGGTACCCACAGGAGAGTTACACCGTTCCGTTCTTGCAGGAATTCAGTTCTTTTTAGCATTCCCATGTCAGCTTGAACGTTACCTTGGGGTTTATTAGTGTCCCTAGTGACGCCTGGCCGTCTGTTATTATGCAGATCCCTTGTTTTTAAAGCCCTCCTGTTATTTTCTTTTGCACAGTGCGTAAAGCATATATTTTCGTTTGAAATACAGAACTGTGTGTTTCTAGTGGAATGGAGAATTGTGAGTTTCTCATTTCACTGTACACGCCGCTCCAGTTTCCTGCTCGGTTTTGAATCTATTTATATACCAGATGATGTCTTTAATCTTGCTGGGAAGATCGCGTTGTTGCCATTCACTTGGACATGGAAATTTTCCTTGAATTTTTGGTTAAATGAGTATTGGGAATCATTTGGTCTGTTTCCACGCCCAGGATGTTGTCACCAACTTGACTTTTTATGTCCTTATGTCCCAAACTAGCGTAGACTCTCAAACGTAAAGCCAATATTTTAAATACAAACGAAAAAAGTCAACATGATATATTTTATTTAACTTTTTTATTTATTTTTTTTAATATAAATTGTAGTGTATTTTGTAAAAATGGGGATTAAGTTTATTTTAATCTTTGAAAATTCACTGGTTTGCTTTTGATTTGGGTTTCTCATATTATAAATTTTCATTTTTTTTTAAAAACGTATGGGTGGTAGATTTATATTTAAATTTATAACGTTAAGGTTGACTTACAATGCGTGAATTTTCCTCGTGCATTATCTTTGCGAATTAAGGTGGAATACAATACGCAAATCTTCCTTGCAAATCAGATACTGGCACCATCATGGCTTCAATTATCTTGTCCTTGTCTTATCTTTAGTATCCACATAATAGGATGATTTTATACCAACTAAATTAATAGGCTACTCCTAATTTATTATAACATAAAGCCGGTCTCGGCGCGAGGCAGCAGAGCGAAACACCTTGGATGCGGGCTAAAAATGGACTGAGTGTTGCCTCGCTCTGCATTGTCCTCGCGCAGCGAGACTTGGAATCTAGAATAAGTTTTCACAAGGTGAGATTTGATGCGCACATGGGATTTGCGAGAAGATCCGCCCAATGTAAGTCTACCTATGCAGTTGATACAAAAAAAACAAAATATAAGGAAACGACAAAGAATACCTTTACTTTTGATCGCGGACTACAATAAATACAATTTATTAATACAATAATACGTCGAAAATATTCGATTACTTCCACATTGAAAACATGCCGGAAGAGCTACCTAGTTGGTTTTTAAATGCGGTTTGAAATAAGAGTATATTTTTACTAATTTGATAAGTATATAATTCATTGATTATTTTCTTCTACTTTATTTCTCATATTTATTTCATTTATTTAAAATATGTGTACATTTATATTTAAACAAACTTAGTTGCTTAGATATGTAATTTTCCTCGTCATATCTTGCATAGTGAATTACGTTTCCTGCAACAGATCTGCACTCATTTAATTATTGACCTGATTAAATTTTAGAACACCAATACATTACTGTTCACTTAACTTGAGTTTCCCTATTCTAAATATGATTTTCTGTTTATAAATTAGCATAAAATTTCACACCATCGGATGTGCAAACTTCATGATTTTTGCTACAATCGCAGTAATCTCGCGTGTAAATTTAGCATCAGGACTCACAGTTAGAATGTTTAACAAAACGTCATTTGTCAGTGTTATTCAATGATTTTAGTAGGCAACCTGTCAAAATGACATTTTGTTAAACATTCTAAACCGTGTAACTTTTAACAATTTGCTGTTGCACAGTTTAGAATTTTACAAAATTAATTTGAAGGTTGCCTACTATCACATTAAATAACATGACAATGACGTTTTGTTAAACATTCTAAACTGCTAAGTCATGTAAATTTTAACATAAATCATCACTCGGCGATAATGTTCTTTTCACTCAAACAGTGTAACAACTTAAAAAAAAATAATAACTCTTTTTTGGCATACAATACTAAAAAAAATATCTAAATAGAAAGTTTTATTTAGTGTCGAAATTCTATTTTAGTTTATCTCTTTAAAATTCAAAAATTCTATAGATATGGCTCCGAAAATGCATAGTTTTTAAGGTACAGGGTGTAAAACTTTTTTAAAAAAATAGGTTTATTGTAATTATCTTAAATACTCTGTAGCTAATTTTCTTAAAATTTGTCAGTGCTTTTTCTGGTAATAAGGGCCTAATATTTGGGCCTAATTAAATTAAATAATCCAGTGTTCAGTAACAACTTAAAAATAATTTTATTACCATAAATTCTTAAAATTTTATTTTTGAACAAATAAAAATACACATTCTTTCTAACATTTTTTTGCTATACAGTTTTTAAATCATACAAAGCAGTAAGATTCATGAAAATTAAAAAAAAGTTTTTTTTTTAATATAGCTCCGAAAATGCATAGTTTCTAAGATACAGGGTAATAAACCTTTTTTTTTTTTTTAAATATGTTTATTGTAATTATCTTAAATACCCTGTAGCCGATTTTCTTAAAATTTGTCATTGTTATTTTGGTAATAAGGGCCTAATTTAAGCACAATAAAATTGAAACTATAAAGTCCAGTGCCGTCTCAGGGGACACCTTATTGAAAATAATTGTGCAAAAAGTACTGACTTTTTTTGCGTTTTTTTTTTTGGGATTAAGCAACCAACAATACAACTTTTTTGTGTCTTTATATTCTTTCCTATTTTGCTTCAGGAAAAAAAAATTAAACCAATTTATTGCAAAAAAAGTTGTATATTTAGTTGCTTAATCTCAAAAAAAAAAAAAAATGAAAATTGCTTCAGATCTAAAATAAATCTACCAAGCGAGTTTATATCTTTTTCGTCAGCGAGCGAAATCTAGGAAAACTAACCACTTAAAAAATGTTATTCATTATTTGCCATTTCTCCAATAACTTTACCACGCGGAAGCGACGCAGCAACGAATAAAACGATATCCGATAAAACGAATTTAATCGTACTCACCGAAAGCGAAAATTTATCGCTCTGTCTCCCTCTGGTTTTAAATCCCGTATGAAATAGCTTGCCGGTGCGATGCGGGAATACGACGCAGCGGCCGCACGTTCAGGTGGACTGTCAGGGCGAAAATAATTCCCGCCCTTTAAACATCGGTAAGAATATATGGCGAATATATGAAATTTAAGCGTCTTACAATTAGACTGGGTATTGGGCAATTGGCAACGAGCAAGCAATAAAGTTACAATTAGATTTTTGTTAATTCTTGGGAGTGCCTGATTTAATACAAAATATTATTTTGGATTTATTGCTTATTTACAGTTTGTCTTAGAGGGCTACAGCTCTTTCGTCCTTATGGACGAGTCCCCACTTCTTCCAACATAAACCTTCTAGAGGCAGCCGTCTAATTCCTTTCTCTACCGCTCCGCGTGCTGATTGATCGGCGGAGTGGAGATGTATACCCTGCCCACAGCAACCTAAATATCTATTTCAGTTAAAAATTTTATTTAAAATATACTTTAAAAGTACTTGGAAAATCGCTTCTTTAAATATGTCAAAATTGTTAATCGGTCGATTGCTTGACAAAACATAATCTGTTAAAGTTAACAGGCGTTCACGCCAAATCTATAAACAATATTTAATATTATTTTTTGCACTTGGGGATTATTGCCTTATTTATTTTTTTATTTTACAATATTTTTTTAACTAATCTTATCTTGTTAAAAATGTAATTTTAAAACTTCTGACTTACTGGAATTTTACTCTACGGCTTTACCAACATTGTTATCAGCGAATAAAACAGAAAAAAATGCGCTTTTCGTTTTTTTGCATTTGGTTTATTTAACCAATGTTTCGGACGTTTCGGGGAGGAAGCGTATCTCGGCTCTTGTTATACAGTGTGTCCCAAATTCGGCCTACATGTAATGCTACCTCGTTTAGTATATAAAGTTTTAGAGGATGTAATGCCGATTTTAACTATGCTGTTATTTTTTTTTAAATTTAGTTCTGAAGATATTATCGAAAAAGTAAAAATCGTCCATTTTAGTATTTGCTTGTGATTCATTTTATTTGATTTTGCCCTATTTTAAACTATAACATTATTAGAATACTTTTTGGCAACGAACATATTGTCACCAATTATTTTCTCCGATCATCTTTTGTTTTTCAGTTACTAACCAAAACTTTCGATGTTTATATGGCGGCCATCTTAAATTTTTTACCATTAAAATAGATCTTTAAATTGCCTTTTTAACGATATCACACTTGCCACAAAACAGTTAAAAAAATAGTTTAAAACATATTTATTATTAATTATACATTTGGAAGTTTTTTAAAAGAAAAAGATCATTACACAGATAAAACTGTATTTGCTAAAATTCCATAAATTGGGAAAAAGCTTCTGTTGTAAATAAATTCCATAAAAAACAAGGCTTGAAGTCGAAGGTTTATTAAGTAGATAAATTAGTAGTTAGCAAAACTAAAGTTTGCAAAAAATAGAACAAACATTTTTGCTAGTACGCATAATCTGCAAATGATCGAATTGTTAGCCTTCGTTTTCTTTTTTTTATATTGCCTAGATCTGATTTTGTCAAAATATTTTTTACCAAAACAACTAATTTTTTTAAAAAATATTATCGCTTTTGTTTGTAAAGAACACATTTATATTATATACAGTAAAGCGCACCGTACTGCGAACATAGGAGGGTCCTGGACAATTTTGGATGTACCCAATTCTAAAATACCAATAATAATTTTGTGGCTTGCATCTCAACTTCCGTCTCGTTTTCTCACGTGGCGCATTTTTGGTTAGGACTGGTGGGGAGTGCGGTGATAAATTCGGAAGAATTATCTGTCCAGTTTAGTTGTTTACTACGTTTTTATTTTCAGTAAGAGGATGCAGTGTTTATAGGCAAGTAGCAGGAGTTAGCTAGCGTCAACCGACTTCGATCTGATTTCTTATCAGTCATAAATTTAAAATTAGTTAAAAACCAAACATTTTTTCCTAATAAAATAAAATAATTTTCTCAAATAAATAATGGAACGTTGAAGATATTTTTAAGAAAATAATTTAATGTGCATTCATAGAATAAAAAAGAAAAACTCTTTTTCAAGTTATCAAAGATGATCAAATAAACCACCTTCTTGAGCCAAACAATAACCAAGATTGTCATAAAAACGCCTTCTGACATTTGTTAATGTTAAGGGAAATAATCCTAAATTCCCAATTCCCAATTTGTAATTGCAATTCTTGTAGATTATTATTAGCCCTATTCTCCTGGAAAACATAAATTTATGATTTTACGTGACCTCAAGAAAAAAATCGTTGGGTGAGACCATGAAGTGAAAATGCGATTCATCAGTAAAAACAATGTTTCTTAAAAATTTTCATTTTATTTTTCATTTCCATTAAAGTTTCAAAAATTGCCTTCGTCTAAAATGATCATCAGGAAAATTTATTGAGTTTTTCTTATTTGTAGGATCGGTATAATTTTTTAACTTTTTCCCGACTGATCTTCTCGAAAAAAAACCTGTCCTAATTTTGTTTTTGGGCTTAGGATTTTTTATATCACTTGCCATTTTAAACATAATTTTAGTCTTTTTGCCCTTTGTTATTTTTTTCCTATCATGTTTATGTTTCTTGGAGTTACTAACCAAATGTCAGAGAAGTCATCTTAATGACTCGGTAAAATGAAATCTTTAAGTCGGCCTGTTTAAGAAATAAATTATTAAAAATCCCTGATTCAAACAAGTTTAAAACGGTATTTATTAATAATTTAAATTTTGTTTTTAGTAAAAGATCATTATTAATAACTATTTAAAAAAAAAAAACTTTTTGGTCGCAAATAATCCACTAAACTATGCTTGTCAAAGGTTTTTTACTAGAAGAACTATGTTACAAAATAAACGTATTAAAAAATTGTTGGCTGTACAAATTATATGATCGATGAGGCAGTTGCGTGCGGCGTTTTTTCCCAATCCAAAATTTTTTAGGATTTCCTTGTTCGAAAGAACCATTTATATTATTGAGGGAAATTGACTAGAAGCGCATTGATAAGGCGTCGTGCCAGCGATGCCAATTGTATTGTTAAAAAATGTTTTTTAAAAATATTTTGTTAAATGTTTAATAACGAGCAAACCTATGTGCTTTTAATAAAAAAGATGGAGGTATTTGACCAATAGCAGTAGGAATATGCTTTTGACGTTTAGCTCTTAAGGTAATTTGCTCTCGTATTTATGGGAAGCTAGGAAACCTTTTTCGCCCGTATCAACTTGGCTTTGGAACAAAATGCGGAGCAGAAGCAGCAATACATGCAATACGTCGTTTTCTTCTTTATCCTCACGAATCAGATAAAGTTATTTTAAAAATAGATTATTAAAAGGCTTTTAAAATGGTGAATAGAAAAACCATTTTATCACGAGTCAGTGAATATCTCCCGGAATTTTTACCATTTTTACCAGTGTTATAATAAATCAAGTTTACTTTCTTACGGTGATCAACATATTCTTTCTCAAAGAAGTGTCCAACAAAGAGATCCTCTTGGACCAGCTCTTTTTAGTTTAGCAATTCATCCACTTATTTCATCATTAGATACAGAAATAAATCTTTGGTATCTAGATGACCGTATGCTTACTGGAAACCCAAAATCGGTTTTACAATTAGATAATTTTAATAAAATAATCAGAGGAAGTAAAGATTTGGGTTTAAATTTTAATAAGTGTGAATTAACTGTTTTGTCCTAAATTTTTTGAGTGTTGTTCCTAATCTGTCAGTAATTCCCATTTCAAAATTTTTATTTATTGGGAAGTGCTTTTTCGTCAAATGAAATTAAATACTTAATTAATAAAAGACAGAATTTTTAAAATCTCTTAGCACCAAATTAAAATTTATAGACTCACATATTTCCTATTATTTACTAAAATATTCCTTTGCTATACCTCAAATGTCTTATTTGTTAAGATTTTCCCCTTGTTGGAAGTCTCCAGATTTACTTCGTGAATTTGATAATGTATTACAGAGTTTGGTTGAAGACATAACAAATTGTGATATTAAATTAAATTCTTGGTTACAAAGCACTCTTCCAGTAAAATTTGGAGGTCTCGGAATAAGAGATACATCCACCCTGTCTATTTCTGCCTTTTCAGGTTCAATCAATGACGTATCAGATTAACTTTCAAAATTTTACCTTCCTATATTCTTCCACAGTAGATAATGATTTCAGCAATTGTTTTGTAAGATGGTTATCTGTTTGCAATCTTCAAAATCAACCATAAGAATTACCAAAAAACAAAAAGAGTTTGACTTTTTGATTTGCAAGCTCGTTACAAATATATTACAAACATATGCCAGACAAGAATAAGGCAAGTCTACTTGCTCTTCAGGCTCCTGAAAGTAATGCTTTGATTACCGCACTTCCATCTTCGTCCTTGGAAAATTTGTTAGATAACAAAACATTCCATATTTCATCGCTCTCAGACTTGGTCTGCCTGTGTGTGGAGAGCACACCTGCGTTTGCGGCGAAAATGTGTTGGCTGCAAAAAACGCGCAGGGCGTTCTTCTAGACCAGTCAGAATAAATGGCATTATCAAGAAAGCTCTAATTTCAGCTGAAAATCCTTCTGTGTTAGAGCCTCTTGGATTTTGCAGAAGCGATGGAAAACGGGTAGATGAAATGACCTTAATTCCTTGGAAATATGAAAAACAATTACTTTGGGACGCTACTTGCAGCCATACACTTGCTAAATCCTATCTGGACGAAACTTCTAATTTAGTAGGTGCGGCTACTCGTCTTGCCGAGAATAAAAAACATCTAAAATATAAAGAGCTTAAAGACCGCTTTATCTTTATTCCTTTTGCTGTTGAAACTTTTGGTCCTTTGGGTGTTGGGGCTAAGAGTTTAACAAATGAAATTTGCAAAAAAATTTCATGCAAAAAATCTTAAAGTTTCATTATCCAAAGAATTGGTTTAGCTGTGTAACGGGGTAATGCAGCATCGGTACAAGGTACAATCCAGGAAGACCTAGGACTTAATGAAGTTTTTAATTTTTAATATAGATTTAGTTATTTAGTTTATTCTAGAATATTGTTATTTGGTATTTATAACATTATATACTTTATACTCTTATTATGATTTAATAAATAATGACGATTGGATATTATTAAAAAGGAAATTAAAAGAGATATTTAAATATAGTTAATCGTAAACAAAGAAGGCCGCCATATAAAAATCGGAAGTTTTGGTTAGTAACTGAAAAAAAAGACGATCGGTAAAAAAAAATTGGTCGCAAAATGTTGGTCACCAAAAAGTGTCCCAAAAATGAGTTTAAAACATGTCAAAATTAAATTTAATAAATCACAAGCAAAAATTAAAATCTAATTTTTTGCTGATATCTTCAAAACTCAATTTTCAAGAAAAATCTTAAGGATGTATTCTAGTCTAGAACACCAAATTTCGGGCGTTTTCTGACGTCGATAAAAAAATATATATTTTGCCTACCTATTAATTAAAAATATATTTATTTATGTTTTAAGAATTCGCAAAAAAATGCAAAAAAAATATTTTACAAAGTTACACGTTTTGAAGTAAAGAGAAAAAGAGAGTATCTTGTCACGGTTCCGTCTCTTCTGATCATCTGAGAAATAAAAAAATGATAGATTTTTTATTAGTACAAATGTAATTATGGCAGGTAATTAGAAAAAAGTTTTGCAAATTGGCGATTTCTTAAAAAAAGGTATCTATTTCAGTATTTTTTTCAACTTTTCGAATTTTTTTAAATAGTAAAAAATGAAAATTTAATTTTATGTTGGTTTTTGCCATAGAGAGATGTATAAAGAAAATCCATGAAAACTTTTTTAAAAACCTGAGATTTTGTGACAAACGTTTCGAAAAATGTAGTTTTGAGAAATACGTGTTTAAAGTTTTAAGTTAAGTTTCAGGTAGTCTAACAGATTGCCACGCATTTTTTTCAAGTAGGGTTTATAATAAGAATTAGTATGACTATGATGAGCCACACCCAGTGTTTAAAAAAAAATAAAAAATACAACAACAAATGAGCACAGGTTAGCTTCATGTCAATGCAGGCTGTAGGTGTGCGTGCAAATCTACCCGCAGCTCAGGGTAAGGACTAAAGAGTTCGTTATGGCGCCACCAGTTTTTTACTGACTACAAACTGGAAGTCCCTTAGATGTAATAGGAGTTTGCGATAACACACCAGTGCACACCAAAAAAATTAACATCTAATAATTTTTAAAATCAAAAGGCGCAAAAAAAAATAAAAACAAGTTAAAAATGTCAATAAAATCACATCTATTAATAAACAAAATTGGAAGTACACAAAGAAAAGCATTAGATATTATTAGTTAGGTTGTTAGCCTACAATTAATATTCCTGTGGTATTGATCCTGATGTACTGATAGAGTGAGCTGCAGAGTGAGTAGAGCTCACGAGTCAGTGAGTAGAGGAGTAAGTAGAGAGTAGTATACTGAGTAGTCAGTGAGAGTACTGAGTAGAAAGGGGTGAACAGCTCACGAGTCAGTGAGTAGAGTACTGAGTCTACAAGTGACAAGAAGAGGCCCTACAAACAACGGTAGGCATTAAAATTAAAAAAAAGGATTAAAGTTTAAAACAAAATAAAATAAATGGCTAAAGGCCTTCTGAAGGCTTTAAATAAATTATTAAAAGTAAATAAAAAATGGCTGAAGGCCCAAGAAGCACTATTAAATTATATAAAGTCGCAAAAAAAATACAAAATCAAGTAATTTCAATTAGGCATTTACATAAAACTACTTAATCAACAGGTTATTTGTGCTCTCGTTGTTGATAGGACATATCAAAAATAAATAAAATTACTTCTACAAATTAATTTAAGAACATTAAAAATTAAAATATTTACGATTACCAACGGCAAAGCTGTTCCTGCGCATCCATTAGGTGTAAAATAAAATCATTTATCACTAAAGTTTAATAAAAACCAGAATTTACAAAAAAATCTCTTCATCAGTACATAATACTTACATCTCTTAAATCAGCAATTTCGGCTGCATATATCGGGTCTTCTTCTGCCTCAAATTAAATATTAAACGAATTGCTCTTTAAAAGACAAGAACTTGAAGTTCGAAACTTAGAACTTCCGATTCTAGCTTTATTGCGCCAAACAACAACTTTAGCTATAACTTTTAAAATAATTTGAATTTCGAAAAATCCTTTTAAGGAGTTATTCTTAAATATCCAAACAATCGAAATATGATTTTTTTTTTT